>JAUPMG010169463.1:0-10630 GCA_031762675.1 Pachysandra terminalis
TATATGCATAAACTCACAATGGGAGGGCTAATCAACTCCTTTAGCTCCCATTTGAATTCCTGCACGCGTATTATGATAGCACTAAGCTAATAGGAGGGTTCGGGGGTCACGCTTACATTGTTTCCCGAAATCACCCATTGCTCGGCCAAATCTACTAAAGCTAACACTTCAAATTGGGGGGGGTCATATTTTGCATGGAGGGTCTAACTGACCAGGAGATATGTCAAACACATATAACTAGTTAAGATACACGTGCTCCCTTTGGAATCACCTCCATTGGACATGTGGATCTCTTCTGCGAGTTCTCGACTACCTCTTCGGCGCGCCGAAAAGCATCAAAGTGTGCCACATGGAATGAAACCTTGGGATCTGGTCTAAATGCGTCTCGATAGAAGAGAAATCACATTACTTTGGTCAATTGTGCAGTTCGGCGAACCCTTCGGCAAGCCTAAACGGGGTTCGGCCACCTATTAGGCGCCCCGAAATTGCCTTCGGCGACCCAACCCGAGGCAGTAAGTCCCTCTGTTATTCGGTGACCTCTCCGGTGCGCCGAGGAGTGTGCCAAAGTCACAGAGAGGGTTGGTGGGTCTGAAACTTGGTGGGGAGTATGGTTCACAACCTAAATGGCATTTCTATGATTGGAATCTATTTATACTTAGTCTATGGTGGGTACTTGAGGGTTTCCCCCTTTCCACCACACTTAGGGTTAGGTTTCTATCCATTTTGTGGTCCGGGGTTTTGGATTCCGCATACATGTAGCCTTTCATGGGTTAATAACCTTGGAGAAGGTGGGTGGGGTACATACAACCCTTCTCCAAGCTTCCAAAACACCAAAGCACAACTAAATCACAAATCATAGAAGAAATACTCAACTTAGGGAATTTTTCGCTGGAGTAACGTTGGGGTAATGCCGGAGCAGTGCCGGAGTAGACGAGCCGGAGTCGATATGCCTGCAACCCAACTCCATGGCCATCCTCCATTTGCTCCTTGGCACCAAGAGAGAGAAGAGAGGAAAAGGGTTTTGAGAAAAAATGAGTTGAAAAACCTTAAGTGTTCTATTTATAGGTTGAACTGGGCAAACTGTGAATATTTTCAGCAGGAGGGGTAAAAAGGGGTTTCGGATCATATCTTTTCCGATAGGGTTTGTATACAGGCTCTATTAAAGGGCTTTCATTGATAAACTCGAAGCGGATGATTTAGGTCAATTAGTATAATTTATTGCCTCGCTTAGTAATTAAACCCCAAATTAAATATCAAATTTTTAACTGCTCGGACAGGTTGGCTCATCAATTCGCCTCAAATTCTTGAGTTGACCTAACATTCTGAGGTCAGGCTTTGTGGATCATAAATCTTGGTCACTCGTGAGATTAACTCTAATTGCCTAAGTTATTTAAGTCACTAATCCTAATTAACTTAAGGGTGAAGGATCAGGTCGTTACACATACTTACTGGCTAGTGTAGCTCACGCTTTATAGCGACTGCATTTCACGTACATTAGATGAAGAACAAGTCGAGGACCTGGATGAAGAACTGAACGTGAATCTCACATACGAATGAAATGTAATAGCTAATACTAGTTTTAATCTAAAATTTCCTTTGTATAAGGTTTATTTAGTTGTCACCAAATTAGGAATTTGTAATATGGCTATCTACTTTCAGTTGTTATTGTATGGATTTAAATGTAAATTTATCTTAAAAATTCTCTTTTAAAGAAAATTTCTATAAATAATTATTTCTACCTGCTACTCTGATATTTCTAATACCATCCTTTGGGATTTTTATTTAGGTAATTAAATTACTTAAATTATTTTTAGGAATTGATTTGAAAGTACTAGACTAGTTTATATGTCGGCTGCATGTATCACAAGTAACGATATTGGATGTTAATTGAGAACTTTAATATCTTATAATTTAAATCTTAGTTAATATCCATTACATATTTAGCCCAACTTGGCTAGATATCGCCTTGCCACTCCCAGTTTAGTTGGGGTGAAGGTTGCGAATCCAAATTCTGAACCTCCAATGAGGATTTCCAGTTTGGGTCGTGACATAGTGTGTAATTAATTATAAAAATATAGGGGTTAATTTAAAATTTTAGTAAGTTAGTTACAAATTTGACTTTGACTGTTTGTGATTGGTGGGCTGCACTATAGGAAACTAAAGTGCTTCACACTCAATCATAACTCTTTAAGTTATAATATGTAGCTAGGATCCTGTTGGAACTTTTAATCTAAATTAATGGCTTAGATTAAATCTAGATTAATAATAGTTATAAATTAATTAGGATTCCATTTTAATAGATAATTAAAGACTAGTTCAACTACAACTAGGAATCTAGATCTAAAGGCTATAGTTAAACTAAACTAATCTAATGATTAGGATTTCATAGGAACACTGAGATTCATCTAGAAGCTTAAAATTAAAAGGGCAAAATGTTAAAATCTAAATATGATTAAGATAGGATAAAATCAAGGATTAGTTCATCTAGAAGTAGGACACTTTAATCTAAAGGCTAGCATTAAACTAATCTAATCTAAGGGTTGTAAACTAAAACATAATCCAACTTAAAGAATAAATCCTAGAATAAATAGTAAACTATCAGAAACCTATAAAAACAATAAGGGATGGACGTGTGGATCATATTCCAAAAGGGAGAGAGAGAGAGAGAAGAAGATTTCTGGAGCTTGAAGAAGAAGTTCAGAACTTGAACTAAGAAGAGAAAGAAGAAGATTCAACAACAAAACCCAAGGTAAGTAATTGAATTAAACTCTATTTTCGAGGTGAACTAGGTGTTTAGGTCAGATTCAATGAGTATGACATAGCACAACCTTAAAATCTTTATCTTTTATGCTTTTTTACATAAGCCCTAATCTGGACAATTATACAGATCTGAACAATCGACTACCAGACCTATGTATATATTTTATATAATTTATTTTTTTATTTTTTCTAAGATGTCTCTCTTCGTTAGGAACAAAAAAAAATAAGTTTGAGTCGATTCCGATAAATGTACACAAAGTTATGGTCAAATTATCGAAGAGACGTTAAAACTGTCAAAGCAACTCGGCGACCATTCGGCGTATCGAGAGTATGCCGAGCGTCACAGAGTAAAAATTGAGCCCCTGGTTTGTTCACCGAGTCCCAATTCGGCGTACCAAGAGTACACCGAGCCTGATTGTCTGACAGGAACCCAAAATCCCAGAAAAACAGTTTGGAACCCCTCGGTGTACCCTCCGTACGCCGAAACCGAGAGTACGCCAAAACACCCACTCGGTAAACCCTCGGTACGCCGAGAATGCCCAACTTTGTCCGTTTGACTTGAAATTTCATATACATGCTTATTGTGACCTAATTATACTGATTTTGATGTTAGTTTTGCTAAATTATAATTATTTAATATACTTGCTTCTTCATGGACCCTTTACTATGTTTGTGGACATGTGATATTTTGATATGCATTATATGTCATGTTTATTTAATGTCCAGCATGTTAATTAGTCTTATTACACATTGTACACATGATTTGTATGCTTAGTTAATGTGTACATTCTCACTTGCACAACACTAGTCCTTTTTGGCTCCATGGCCTTGGATTTGGTCTGAATGCCTTACCCTTGACATGAATCCATATTTCTGGAAGTCATGGTGATTCACGAGAGTGTTATGATCTGGAAATCATAATAGGTGAGGAGATTACATATATTTTTGGAGTTGAGGGACTGATCATCCTAATAGACCTATTTTGATTTTTGTCTTGCGAGACAAATTCTCGTCTTGTTGGATGGATGACCGAGTGAAATTCTGTTCGTAGATCTGTTTATGTAGGATTCAAAAGGAACATTTCACATTGGTGAAGCCCTGGGGTTTTTCCCTATGATCGAAAATAAAGTGAGAAAATTGGGACCTCTAAGTCGCAAATTTTAGAAACTATGATGCACACATGGAATAATACCCTATTCTAGCCTTGTATTCGGAGGATGATATTCATCTGTTTAGCTAGGGATTTGATCAGGTGTGAAACTAACATTAAACGAATAATATACAACATATTGCATATTAGATGGTTTTCAATCACATGAGGTGATCTTACTTGCTAGGTGCACATCATGCATTAATAATTGAATTAGCCCCATTACATTGCATATTATATCATGTTACTTCATACTAATTTCTCACATTGCACATCTATTATATATGTTATTTTCACTGGCACTTTCAGCACATATTATATGCATATTGACTCTCATAATTCATTGTTTATTGTTTATTGCGTATTACCATTGAAGAGTGGCTTTGACCCTACTTCAATCAAAAATAAAGTTTAATTGATTATTTATTGAGCTAAGTGTAGCTGACGCTTTCGAGCATAACATATTTCAGGATCTATAAATGATGGACATAAGGACCATAAGGACTAAGATGGAGGACTAGGATGCTTCGAAGATAATAGTTGTTATTAGGGTTTTATTTGATGATTTTAGTAGAACTTGTAGTAAGGTTTATTTGATGTAAATTAAGTACTTAATTGGATATGTAAGTTAATAGGGATTTGATTTTAAGCATGAGACTTAGTTTATATTTCCGTTGTTATGATTGTTTTGAATGAATATTTTATATTTATGGTACTATTTTCCAGAATATTATATCTCAATTATTTCAAAGATTTTGTAATGTATTACTTTCCACTCCCATAAGGATATGGGGTGAGAGATGTAAACCATACTTGGAAACTCCATTGAGATTTTCAGGTTTGGTTCGTGACATGAGCGCAACTACCCTACTCATGACATGGAGTTGGCCGTCGTCGTTTTCGATTTGAAGCTTCATATGGTCAGCCATGTCGTTCACTTGTATGTTGGTCTGAAGTGGGAGAGGACAACATCCTTAGACCCGAGCTAGTGCAGCAGAGCATTGAGAAAGTGAAACTCATCCGGGAGAGACTGAAGTAAGCACAAAGTAGGCAGAAGAGCTATGCGGACAAGAGACGGTGAGAGCTAAAGTGTGCTATTGGAGATCGCATATTTCTCAAGGTTTCACCATTGAAGGGAGTTATGCGTTTCGGCAAGAAAGGAAAGTTAGCACCTCGTTTTGTCGGACCCTTCGAGATACTCGAGCGTATTTGACGTGTTGGATATTGAGTATTCTTACCGCCTCAGTTGTCAATGATTCATGACATGCTTCACGTATCACTTCTATGGAAATACGAGCCAGACCCTTCCCATGTATAGGATTGGATGCCATTGCAGCTTCAAGAAGATGTCACTTATGTGGAGAAGATAATGCGGATCCTAGATTGTAATGAACAAGTGTTGCGGACGAAGATGATACCATTGGTGAAGATTCAATGGGGAAATCATGACAAGACATAAGCTTCTTGGGAGCGAGAGTCGGAGATTTGGGAGCATTACCGACATTTGTTCACGGATTGAGGTACGCAAATTTCTGGGATGAAATTGTTTTAAGGGAGGTAGGTTGTAATGACCTAAATCCACTAAAGGATCGCCAATATTTAATGATTTTAATTTACATAATTTAATGAAATTTTTTCTATATTTATTTGATATATATATATATATATCATATTATTAAGCAATTTGGATAACTGTGTAATACTATTACTTGGTTTGGGGCTATTTTGTGATTATGATAAAGTACGGGGAACTGATTTGAATAGAATCAAATCAGTTAGAGTTTATGTTTTGAATGCACGACCAAAGGGGATGTGCAAATCTTTTTGGAAGGTTTGCTTGTGTTTTGGCAATAGGGGTTTAAGAGAATTAGGGTTTCTTATTCTCTCCTCATATTATTTGGATTCTAGATCTGAGTTCTAGAGAGCTACTGGAGAGAAGAAGTGACGAAGAAGAATGAGATTTCGTGGGGAACGTGGAAGCCGAGGCTTGTGGAAGCTTAAATCGCTGCAGCCATATTTCTCATGAGGAAGAGCTTTCTTGAGAGTATTTAGAGACTCAAAATGATTCAGGTAAGTTGCGTGGGCTGATCATAGTTCTTTTTGTTGAAATCGATAACTCATGCTTTGATCTGAATGAATGTTTGATTATAATGTTGATTAAATGATTTAGATCCTTGTTATAATTGTTTTTGAATGTTTTATTGTTGTTTATTGATATTCTCAGAAGCCTAGAAGTAAGTATATGTTGTTTTGAATGTATTGGATAGCCGAAGTTTTGATTTTGAGACCCGAAGAGAACCCAGAAAAAACCCAGAAATTGCGCAGGTCGGCAGGCATCGGTCCACGACGCCTCTGCCGACAGAGACCATTTTGTAGGCAAAATTTGCTATTCGGCAGGCATTGGTCCACTGACGCCTTTGCCGGTTCACAGTGAAGTTCGGTCCACCGACACCTCTGCCGACAGACTTTTCTTTAGACCATTTTGACCCTTCAGAAAACCTAGGTCCACCGACCAACTGTAACTTGCACAGTGAATAGTAATTTTGTGTTGATGACCTAGATGGATGGTGTGGGGCTTCCGCCGTCGTTGGTGGTGGTTTCCAGAAGCAAGACATGACCATGGTGAGTCAATCTTGGTGTTCCGAGGTTCTTGTTGCCACCATTTCCATCTTAGGTTGATTCTGTGTAGTAGTGGACATGTATTAATTTGTTGATTGTTGTGTTTGTTGTGATAACAGATGGAAGTTGGTGAACGTGTGCAATCAGATTATCCGAGTGTATAGGCGGTCGAATAGTTTTTGTTGTAGGCCTTCACTTGATATCCTCTTTAATGCAATACATACTAGGTTGATGTCTATTGATAAGTGTACCAAGAAGTGGAAATCTACGGAGAAACAACTACGATGCCTCCGAACGGGGTTGACTATATAGCTTGTGAGGTGAAAGGGCCCACTAAAACTAGGGTAGGATGCTTGCGAGCGCCTATACAGTTTGCTACCCCTCGAGTATTGTACACTCGAAAATTAACCGTACTGTATAGTAGCCTTCGTGCTATGGGGTTAGCGCTCGGAACGAGAGGAGATTCCGGTAATTCCTTGGATGCATCCTAAATCGGCCATTGTAGTTGGAAGTGTCATATGAGGTCTACTTACCAAGCAATGTTAATCTTAGTTCATTTAATTGTGCATATCTATCATTGTTTGTGTGTGATACTCATTGCATTCATCTTAGGTCATGTGAATGATTTCATCCCATCTCATATCATCTCATTTAAACTACTCATCTTGCATTGGATTATGTTGGACTTCTTGTTGGATTATTATCGTACTAACCACTGTAATTGATCTCCATAACAGGACAGGTGAACATTTCATGTTTTCTTACGGAGCATCATATGCTCACGCAACGTTTTATGTTGTAGGATTGGAAGAAGTGGGACTGCTCTAGTTGGAGATGACGCTGCTTGTGGACTTGACCTACTCCTTGCTTCTCAGTTTCTTACTTTACACTCTCGAGGGAGTTAGACTTCTTTATGATGTTGTTATGAGTTGTTGAACCTGTGGGACGTAGTAGTTGAGTTTATTTGGTTTTAGGCTCTATTGAGGCCCATACATTGTTTTATTAAACATTTCATTTTGATTGGATATTTATGTCGTAGTTACTTCCGCGCTCTAATTGTAACAACTTGAAAATTTTAAAACTTTAAACTAAGGTTAAAAAGGTAATTTAATAAAGCTTAATTGAGCCTAACATAAATATTGAGTAATTAAGCTCAAGATACATAATTGGACTAAATCATTTAATAAGCCTAACTAATAAATTATAATTAATAAAGCAAGAAGGTTAGGAAACTAATTTGAATCCCAAAGTTAACTTAAACACATAAGCTAATTTGAACCTATAAGTTATTAAAATGCTATAGGCTAATATGAACTTATAAGCTTAATTGAACTTAATAAGGTTAGTTATAAATTAATGGCTTAATTAATACCTTAAGGACTTATAATTAACTTAACTAATTAATTCAAAGGTCAACAATTTCATGGTCAACAATTCCCTTTAACTTAAATCACTAATCCTAACTTAATTAGAAGTAGGAAAACTATTACTTTCTAAAAATAGTTCTAATACAACTAAAATACTTTGGATAAGATCTAATGAAATTATATAAGCAGCTCGAAACCTAATTAACATGTAAATATCATGGGAAACCTAAGATGGTTAACTAGAAGCCCAGAAATCAAGAAAAGAGAAGATCCAAGCCTAAGGAAAATTCTGCAAAAAATCTAAGGTGAGTTTTCCTTCAATATCTTGTGTATTTACTTCTAACTTAATATTATGCCATGGTGGATTTTGATTGAATTATATGAACACCTTCCCCATGGTAAGATAATAAAACTTTAAGATAAAGATTCAATAAGTTGTGAATAGATCTGTTTTGTGTTGATGTTCTTGAATATTGAAGAACAAGTTCTTGATATCTGTCAGTCATGTTTGTCGATTGAGAAACCCATTCTAAGATTTCACTTTATATTTTATATTTTTCTAAGATCCCTCTTTGAGTTAAAATTCCAACAAAACAAGTTTGAACTGATTTCATTGAAAATTGACTAATTTAAGATTTATTTTTTGACCTTGTGTCAATACTAGCAACCCAGAACCCAGAAATCTGTCAAATTTGGTGTTCATCTATTAAAGAACCTATCCTAATAATTTTATATATTTTATTTGATATGTTTCCTAGATTCCTCTTTGAATTAAGATTCAGACAAAACAAGTTTCGATTGATTTCATTGAGTATTGAATGAGATATAATTTATTGTCTACCTATTGCAAAACCCAGAAACCCAGATTTTTACTGTAGGACCAACGACAACCAAGCAGCAACCCGCTTGCTATCCGCTAACGCCTGTTTTGAGTATTATTGTTTTTAAACCTAATATAAACCTATTAGCCTACTAGAACACTTCCCAAAACCTAATCTAAGTATTTTTAGCCTCATTTATAGGCCTGTAAGCATCTTTATACTGATTTTATGCCTTGAAAACTTGAATCCTTCTCTACTGTTTTACTGAACTTTAGTATAAATTGATTTGCTACAAACTAATGATATAATTGAGATTATTGTATTTTAGTCTTAATACTATTTGTCTCAATTCCTATACACCTGATTTCATTGTTTAAAACCTAATATTGTTGTTATGAGTAGTGGTATTTGACTGTAATGCTGAATTGAACCTAGGAACTAGAATATCATTGTTTGCCTTAATAATAAGTTGTAGATGCTATATACTTATACATATAACATATTTGACTTGTTTATATTTTGTTTCTAATAATGAATAAGAATTATTCGTTCTTTTAAAAGCTTTGTATCTTGGGATTGTTCTCATGTGTTTGCTGATGTGAATATATGCCTATGAATCATTGTTGAGATAATTAAAAGACCTGAACCAATGAGTTGCCTTATGAGTCACCTTGCTGTGATTGCAAAGTCTAATACCCTATTCATTGCATGGGATTAGATTACACATGAGACCATTGACTTATTATTTACCATTGTTGTCCCATGGTTGGACTATACTTTGTTTACTCCCAAGGTGAGGGATATATCCTGGGTGGTGAACCCAAAATACTTGTGGAAATATGAAAGGTGAGGGAAAGTTCACAATTTGATACCCAATATTTGAATCATATACCCTTCTGTTAGTTGCGTAATATGTAAGATTCCTTGAGGATAGTTCGCATTTGTGAAACCTTGGAGTATTACCCTTGATCACAAATAAGTGGGAGAATTGTGCCCTCTAGGTTGAAGCCCCTTAAAACCATGATGCGCACATGAAATATCTTAACTTGAGAATGGCCCTGTAAAGGGGGGATGGTTCGAGAAGACATCTTGCTCAAGGAATGATTGATCATGTAGGAACTTACAATATTAGCATACTTAACCGAACCCTAGCATTGCATATTGTTTGTGGATATTATTGTAAGGATGTTGTGTATCATACACTTGATCTGATTTGCATATAGAAGTAGGACCATTGATATTGACAATTATTTTTTTGTTTATCTGTACACTTCCACTTATAACACTTGTATATATTTATATAATTTCATAATATTTTGATATGAGTAAATACCTTGTGTTGACGGTCTACTCATCCGGGCTTTCCAGCTTACGTTTGTTGATTTATGTTTTTTAGGATTAAAGAGTAGCATGTGTAAGGAGAGCTTTGGAAGGGATTAGTGTAATGACCTGAACCATTGAAAGTATTTTATTTTCCCAATTATAATATATGAATGAATTATTGGAATTATCAGTGTGATTGTATGTGCATTATTTACGTTCTGAGGGTGTTTTCGTAACATAGTTTCTGAATTAGGGGTCAAACTGATACTATGAGAAATTGAGGGCTAAGTGAGTTTAAGTTACATAATTGGATTATGGGGACTTATTTGTGAATTTAGAAGACTTTAGAATGATATGGGGTTTTAAAAGATGAATTTTGGTATATGGGGTCAAAATTATAATTATACATAAGTATAGGGGTTAATTTGTAATTATATTTAATAGTGAGCTGAAGATGTAATTTCAGAAGTCTCTTCTTCTCCCAAACGTTCCAGCAACATTGAGAGAGAAGAGAGTGGAGGATGAGAGAGAGGGTGAGTAATTGAGGAGAAGTAGTGGAGAAGGGGAGTTAAGAAAGAGAGGAGTAATGA
>JAUPMG010169474.1:0-10630 GCA_031762675.1 Pachysandra terminalis
GCCCATAAGCCCTTTTTCCTTTATCTTATTTATTCTCGTGTAATGGTTGCCCTAATACTAGTTAATATATAAGTGCTTTCTCTCATTGAGAAGAGTACGTTTTGGTGCTACAACAAGTATAATCAGTTTGAGAGGTGCTACAACAAGTATAATCTGTTCGAGAGGATATCCCACTATAGTCTACAAGTGGGCTCTCAAAGTGTAATCAATTTAAGAGGATATCCCATTACAGGTGGGCTCTCGAAGTATAATCAGTTTGAGAGGATATCCCACTACAGGTAGGCACTCAAAGTATAATCAGTTTAAGAGGATATCCCACTACATGTGGGCTTTTAAAGTATAATCAATTTGAGAAGATATCCCACTATAGGTGGGCTCTCAAAGTATATCTAGAGATGCATCTCTATATCGGCATCTCGCCGTGGAGTATAGGTTGATATCCGCTTTATTGTATACTCATTGTAAACGTGTCGCTTATCATGTGATTTATGCAATGTAAAGAGTCATCCGGGTAGCGCACTACCTTCTCTCTATATCCATGTCTCGGCTTTATCTTCCTTGAACAGATTCCCCCAACCGACCGGGGTTCATCCTTAGGAAGTGTCCCGAGGATTCTACCCATAGGTATCAGTGGTGACCGTACAACATGTCAGTCATAGTCCTGACATGTGGTGGTCTATTGTTGGGCTATCTGCCCCTACCATTTTCTATATCTATATTTCAGTCCCTTGACCACGACGATTATCTTCAAGATATTGGCGTGGTCATGGTATAGTTCAACTAACATTGTCATGGTGCACCGATCACTGCCCTTGAGCATTGTTGCGTGTGAAGTATAAAAACGTATTTTGTAATTGGCATCCCATCATGGAGTCTTGGCATCCTGCCATGGAGTATAGAGACGCATATCTTTATGTATCACCTTCAACGTCATTTAAGTTTCACTTTAGATGGAGGTATAAATCACCTTCAACGTCATTCGAGCTTCACACTAGATGGAGGTATGTACCGGCATGCTGTCGTGGGGAATCTGCCATCCTTCCGTAAGGGATCCGGCATCCTGCCGTGAGGGATCTGGCATCTTGTCGCGAGGGATCCGGCATCCTACCGTGAGGGATCCAGTATCTTGCCGTAAGGGATTGGTATGGCATCCTACTGTGAGGGATCTGGCTTCCTGCCTTGAAGTATGTATTCACCGAGACTCGTTTCGTTGGCAAACATAATCTTATGATAATATATAGATATCCTTTGTTTATAGAGAGAATGATTATTAAGAATTCTGTATTCATGTCAGCTTTGTTGAGTGATTACTACTGGTGTGACAGTCATTTCGTAACTTGCATAATGTAGAGCGTATTGTGGTAGCGCACTACCTTTCTTCATAGTCTTGTGTTCTTTTTGCCGGCTGGTGCTGTTATTCCTAATGCTCCCAAGGGTCTCACTCGGGGACGTCGTTTATGACTTTACTACGTGTTGGTTATAGTTGGAATATTTTCCCGTATTATTTCTCGTATTTTTGTTGCGCGCACTGCTATTCGCCAATTGCTGCCCTCAGGCATTGGTGTGGGAATAGTACTCCATTTCCATTTTCTTTAGATATACGCATATAGGCATATGCAGTTCTTACTCTGTGGGTCTTGTATGTCAATACTCCACGCGTTAATACTCCACTCGTTAATACTCCGCGTGTCGAATCCTCTGTACGTCAAAGGTTGACGTCATTGCCTTATGCGTCAAAGGCTGACGTCATCAGCCTTATGCGTCAAAACCCATTTCTGCTATTATATTTGGGCGTCAAAGGCATTTTTCCTATTATATAAGGATGACGTCATTGCCTAATGCAGGCTGACTTCATAGCCTATTCCCTCTATTATATTTGGGCGTCAAATGCCCTGGGCATTACAGTCAAATATACATATATATATATATATGTGTGTGTGTGTGTGTGTGTGTGTGTGTGCGCGCGTGTATTATTTTTTGTCTGGGCTTCAATGCCCTTCGGCTTTAAAGCCAAATATAATATTTTTTTTCTTGGGGGTCAAAGCTCTATCATCGTCGGGACCAATCCTCCTCAGGATCAATCCTCATTGGGACCAATCCTCTTCGGGATTTGCTGAAATCATCCACAACTACTCCCCCTCGGGACTTTGCTGAAATTGTCAACAGCTAATCCTTCTCGGGATTTTACTGAAATTGTCAATACTCAATTCTCCTAGGATTTTCTGAAATCGTTAACAGCCAATCCTCCTCGGGACTTTGCTGAAATCATCAACAGCTAATCCTCTTAGGGATTTTGCTGATATCGTCAATACCCATTCCTCCTAGGATTTTCTGAAATCGTTAACAACCAATCCTTGGGACTTTGCTGAAATCATCAATAGCTAATCCTCCTTGGGACTTTGTTGAAATCATCAACACCAAATCCCCTCAGGATTTTACTGAAATCATCCCGAGAAGGATTGATCCCAAGGATGAGGCTTTGACGCCCGAACAAAAATAACGTCGAAAGGCTTTGACGCCCACAAAAAAAAAAATATTTGACTTTAATGCCCAGGGCCTTTGACACCCAAATATAATAGAGGGAATAGGCTATGACGTCAGCCTGCATTAGGCTATGACGTCATCCCTCTATAATAGGAAAATGGTCGTTGACGCCCAAATATAATAGAGGGAATAGGCTATAATGTCAGTTTGCATTAGGCTATGATGTCGGCCTTATATAATAAAAGAAGGGCCGTTGACGCCCAAACATAATAGCAGAAATGGGTTTTTACGCATAAGGGTGATGACGCCAGCCATTGACGTCAAAGACAATGACGTCAGCCTTTGACGTACGGAGGCTTCGACGCCCGGAATATTGATGTGCGAAGTATTAACGCACAGAACATTGGCGTGCGCGACCCAAAAAATAAGAACTGCCTATGCCTATATTTGTATATCAGAAGAAAATGGAAAGGGAGTACTATTCCCACATTAATGCCCGAGAGCAGTGATTGACGAACAACAGTGCGCGCTAATACAAATACGAGAAATAATATGGGAAAATATCCTAAGGATAACCAACATGTAGTAAAGTCATAAGCGACATCCCCGGGTGAGACCCTTGGGAGCATCAGGAATAACAGCACCAGCAGGCGAAAAGAACATGAGGTTGCGACATTGATATGATGAAAGGTAGTTGTGCGCTACCTCAATGACGCTTTACATTATGCAAGTTACGAAGTGACTGCCACACTAGTAGTAATCACTCAACAAAGCTGACATTAATACACAATTCTTAATGATTATTCTCTCTATGAACAAAGGATATCTATATACTATCGTAAGATTATGTTCACCAACAAAACGAGTCTTGGTGAATACATACTTCACAGTAGGAAGCCGGATCCCTTATGGCAGGATGTCGGATCCCTCACGGCAAGAAGTCGGATCCCTAACTGCAGGATGTTGGATTCCCCACGGTAGCATGCCGGTACATACCTCCGTCTAGAATGACGTTGAAGGTGATTCATACCTCCGTCTAGAGTGAAGTTCGAATGATGTTGAAGGCATAAAGAGATGCGTCTCTATACTCCATGGCGAGATGCCAATACTCCATGGTGGGATGCCAACTAAGAAATGTGTCTTTATACTCCATGCCGCGCCAATGCTCAAGGGCAGTGATCGGTGCGTGGTGACAATGTTAGTTGAACTATACCTTGACGACGCCAATATCTTGAAGATAATCGCCGTGGTCAGGGGTAGATTGCCCAATAATAGACCGCAACGTGTCAGGACTATGACCGACATGTAAGGTCCCCACTGATACCTATGGGTAGAATCCTCGGGACACTTCCTAAGGATGAACCCCGGTCGGTTCGGGGAATCGGTTCAAGGAAGACAGAGCCGAGACATGGATATAAAGAGAAGGTAGTGCGCTACCAAGATGACTCTTTACATTGCATAAATCACATGATAAGCAACACATTTACAATGACTATACAATAAAGTGGATATCAACCTATACTCCATAGCAGGATGCTGATAAAGAGATGAGTCTCTAGACATACTTTGAGAGCCTATCTATAGTGGGATATCCTCTCAAACTGATTATACCTTAAGAGCCTACCTTTAGTGGGATATCCTCTCAAACTGATTATACATTGAGAGCCCACCTATAGTGGGATAGCCTCGCAAACTAATTATACTTCGAGAGCCCACCTGTAGTGGGATATCCTCTCAAATTGACTATACTTTGAGAGCCAACCTGTAATGGGATATCCTCTCAAACTAATTATACGTTGAGAGCCCACCTATAGTGGGATATCCTCTCAAACTGACTATACTAAGAGAGTCCATCTGTAGTGGGATATCCTTTCAAACTGTTATACTTTGAGAGCCCACCTGTAGTGGGACATCCTCTCGAATTGTCATACTTTGAAAGCCCACCTGTGTTGGGACATTCCTTCGGATTGACAACCCTTTAGGTGCGCTTTACATTCACCAAAGAGATGCGTCTCGGTGAACATGTCGATATGATTTTACACCTAAAGGGAGAGACCTCCCTGGACGCTATAAGACGTCGACATTGATATGATTTTACACTTAAGGGGAGAGACCTCCCTTGATGCTGTAAGACGTTGATACTCCACGGCGAGCTGCCGATACATACCTCCGTCTAGAGTGAAGCTAGAATGATGTTGAAGGCATTGCTATCTCCGTCTAGAGTGAAGCTCGAATGACGTTGAAGGCAATACTACCTTTGTCTGGACTGAAGTTCGAATGACATTGAAGGCAATACTACTTCCGTCTAGAGTGAAGGTTGAATGATGTTGAAGGCAATACTACCTCCGTCTAGAGTGAAGCTTGAATGACGTCGAAGGCAATACTTCCTCTGTCTAGAGTAAAGCTCGAATTACGTTGAAGACAATACTAACCTCCCTCTAAAGAGAGACTCAATGACGTAGAAGGTGATACATACCTCCGTCTAGAGAGTCTCAACGACGTAGAAGGAACACCTCCATCTAAAGGGAACCTCAATGACGTAAAATGTCACATAGTCTCGAAAGTGCTAAGGTTCTAGAACCTCGAAAGTACCAAGACTAGTGGCCTCGATGGCGCCAAGACTAGTGGCCTCGATGGCGCCAAGACTGGACAGTCTTGACGACGCCAAGGCTAAACAACTTTCATTACCACTTATATCTATTGATCGCCAACGCCTATATCGAGGCATCATTAGCGTGACATACAGGTGGACTCGCCAATATCTTGTCATGTCATGAACTATATGTCGTGTCACGGTTTTCAGTGGCCAACATGTAATTCGTCAATATGACTCGGGATTGGTTCACCTAAGAGACTGGGGTAATTAATGCATGTTACCTCAGGTTAGTATTTTAACACCGTTAGAAAGGGTTTAACGAAATTTAACTCCTGTTATCTTTCTCCAAAATTCAATAAATAACGGCTCACTTTCCTTGAAATACGGGATGAGAGATGACAAAGGAGGAGACCGTTGACGAAATTCCTAGATCTCTAACTACGTTTGACTTAATCCCTGTTTGGGTACGTAGGCAGCTTGCAAAAGGTTCAGTCATAATCTCAATTAGAGCCATAGGGGTTGGAGAATTTCTAATGTCTTGACCCATTATTTCCCCTAGTCTTACTTGACCTGGCTAAACGGTTGCTTTGCTTTACTCTTTGATTCTTTTAGAGACGGGATACCGTCACCTGTTTATTTAGGTTACCGTCGATTAGTAATCCTACCGTTGGTGACTTCTTCACAAAACCAACTACACTTGTCTATAACATTGAAACTATAACTTATCTTTAATAAGTTCATTTTAAGTTTAAAACATGTCAAAACAAAGGGACAAGCATATTTTCAGTTTTATTAATGTAACTAATATTATTTTTTAAACTGATCAAAAAAGTATTATTGTTTAAAATTATTTATGATTATAATAATTTTAGAAATATAGAAATTTCAAAAAAAAAAAAAAAAAAACACCTAAGCCATCCCATCTTTCATTCAATTGATTTTCACATGATTTATGCTTTCAATCACAAAGATTTCACTAGTTTAAACACTTCTTTCAAAAAAAAGGGAAAATTACATACAAGCCTTATTTTATAACTTTATCTTCTTTTCAGTCCTCTATAATTTTGCTACCTGCTTATCCTTCCTACGTTACAATTTATTTGTCATTTCAGTCCTATAACAGTGCCAACTTGGATAAATCAATATTTTAAAAACAAAAAATTAAAATTAGAACTTATAAAAGTATCCAAATATCTTTATTAAAACCAACAAAGACCCTCTCATCATCCCATTGTAGTAGGAGGGATAAGTAGGTAGCAAAATTATAGAGGACTAAAAAAAAGATAAAACTGTAAAGTAATATATATAATTTTCCCAAAAAAAAATGAAAACTGTAAAACCCAATTTTGACAAACTCAAGAAAACAATTATTATACATCATTAATTCACATTAGACGATAAATTTACCTTCATACATCATAAAAACATTGTTTGAATGCATTGAAATGAAAAAAAAAAAGATTTTATCATGCTACACCATATCGAATGTCTTAAAGTACCCATTGCATATGTATTTTAATAAAATAATAACCTAAAGGCAATAACTTATCTATAATAAGTTTATTTTTAAGTTTAAAACATGTCAAACAAAGGGACAAAAATATTTTCAGTTTTATTAATGCAATTAATATTATTGTTTAAACTGATCAAAAAAGTACTATTGTTTAAAGTTATTTATGATTATAAAATTTTTAGAAATACAGAAATTTCGAAAAAAAATCCTAAGCCAACCCATCTTTCATTCAATCGATTTTCACATGGTTTATGCTTTCAATCACAAAGATTTCATTAATTTAAACACTTTCTTTCAAAAAAATTGAAATCCATAAAACCCAAATTTGACATACTCAAAAAAGCGATTATTATACATCTTTAATTCACATTAGACGATAAATTTATCTTCATACATCTTAAAAACATTGTTTGAATGCATTGAAATGGGAAACAAATATTTTATCATGCTGCAGAAACCCCTATAAGGCTATAATGCATGTTGACTTAAATTATTGCATCCTTTGCAATGTTAATTATTCTGGTTTATACCTTTTGGCTCTTCTTCGCAGTATATGCATTTCTGCTTCGTATTAATTTTATTACTAGAATTAGGCAGTTGTTCCTTATGTTTGTGAGAATGACATGACTACAATGGATAAAGCTTAGGTTATATTCAGCCCATGAATTCCCTGTTTATCTTTTTAGTTTTTTTTTTTGAGGTAGGTAACGAAGATTTTATTAAATAGATGTAGAATGTGTGAGAAATAGTTTGCTCAAAGTAAGTTACCTATAAATATATAGCAAATAAGGACAGCATACACCAAAAGTACAAAAGCAATAAAAACAAAATCACAAAGGCTATCAAGAATGCCACAGAGTATCGCCTCTCATAGGAATCCCTGTTTATCTTACAAGTTTACATAGTCAATAGTTCTTTCTGAATTTAATCATTTTGGTCTTCTAATCTATTGGCATAGGATTAATAATCCATGGATTTTACCTACGCTGTCAAAAGGCCCGGTTCTTTTATTCAGGATCAGTAACTAAGATCAGATGGCAAGTTTTGGCTACGGAATTGAATACCTCATTCTATCACGTACCAACAGCAAACGATGTTGGAGAGACTTCTACCTATATGTTGTTTCTTTTTGTTTCTTTTTAATGGGAGTGTTCATGGTCATTTTGCGTCGTCTAGAGGGATTAGACAAGGCGATCCACTTTCTCCTTTTCTTTTTACACTAGTGGGGGATGTTTGAAGTAGATTCTTGGCTCGGGCGGAACATATGGGTCTCATTAGTGGATTTTTGGTTGGGAGGAATAGGGTGTCTGTTTCTCATCTGCAATATGCGGATGATACGATCCTTTTCTTTGAGGCAGTGGAGGAGCAGGCTTATTGGATTAAGGCCATTTTAAGATGTTTTGACTTTTGAGATGGTTTCAGGTCTTAAGATTAATGTGGATAAATCGACCATCTCTGGTTTTCATTTGGAGCAAGATCAGGGTTTAGGGTTTAGGGTTTAGGGCTTCGGTATTGGCCAATCTTCCCATCTATTATTTGTCCTTGTTTAGAGCGCCGATTAGAGTGGTTAAGGTGTTGGAAAAGGCGCAAAGGAATTTTCTATGGGAGGGAGGGGATGCTAAGAATGATCATTTGGTCAGGTGGGATATGGTCTGCAAGAGTAAAGAAGTAGGTGGTCTCAATCTGGGCAACATTCAACGTCAGAACTCTGCTTTGCTTGGCAAATGGCTGTGGCGTTTTGGCAATGACTTGAAGGCTCTTTGGTACAAGATTATCGTAAGTATGGGATAGGGATGAATAGTTGGGATATTAATCGAACTGCTAGGATTTATGCATAGCCCTTGGAAAGCCATTTCTACTTTAGCCTCTTCTTTTTATTCGATCATTCATTTTGGGTTGGGTACAGGTTCTATTACTCGGTTCTGGCATGATCTTTAGTGGGTGAGTCAATTTTCAAAAATTGATTTCACAGATTATTTATGGTGGCACAACATAGGGATGCTGTGGTTTTTGATATCCTTTCATGGTCTTCAACAGGTCTAGTCTGGAATCTCTCTTTTAGAAGAGATCTCAGAGATGCAGAGTTAGAAGAGTTGTCGAACCTTTTTGATATCCTTAAATTTTGTTTCATTGATACACTGTGTCAGGACTATCGAGTTTGGCCTTTGGAGTCTAGTCGGGTCTTCTCCACTAAATCTTTCTTTTATTTCCTTGGTCGGGAGGAGAATTTAAATCCTCCTCCCTTTTGTGTTTCAAAATTATGGAAGGCTAAAGTTCCCACTAGAGTAAGATTATTTGTCTGGGCTACTTTGCTTTACCGTATTAATACCTATGATATGATCTAAAGGAGAAGAGGCAGTATGGCTTTCTCTCCACATATTTGTGTTATGTGCAGGAATCAAGGGGAGACAATAGACCATCTTTTTCTTCATTGCTCAGTAGCAAGAGGGATCTGAATGCAATTCTTGCACATGATGGGTGCTCACTGGGTTGTTCCGAATCGTATTGTGGAAATGTTTGACCATTGGCGGTTTAAGGGACTGGGATCAAGAGGCAAAATGTTGTACGAGGCTTTCTGCTTCTCAGTTTTATGGGCTATTTGGTGTGAGCGAAATAGACTGATATTTGAGGAGATTCATCATTCATCTTCTTGGCTCTTTGATTCCATTATGGGTTTGGTGGCCAGCTGGATGTCGGTGAGGCAGGAGTTTAGGGGAATATCTATAGACTGTATTGCTAGAAACTGGTATGAGCTATTTGATTCTCCGGCAACAATCCCATCAAAGATTATGATTTGGAAGGAACCGAATAGGGATCAATTTAGAGTTAATTTCAATGGTTCCTCATTGGGTAATCTAGGTAGATCGGGGATTGGAGGGATTTTCAGAAATTCAGAGGGTGCCATTCTGCATGTATTCTCTGGCCTGATTGGTATTGCAAACTCTATTACTGCGGAGTTACAAGCTTTGATTGCTGCTTTGTCTGAAGCTAGAAAGCTGAAATTGAAACCTTTAATTATTAAAGGTGATTCGCAGTTGGTTATATCGTGGATGAAAGATGAGTTTAATTACCCTTGGAGATATGCACACTGGATTAGATTAGCTCGGCATTTATCTACTGGTCTATGCATATCTTTTAGTGATGTTCTTAGATCAGCTAACGCTGGTGCAGATATGTGGGCTAGAAGAGGTGTGGAGAGAGAGATCTTTGAGGCTGGTATGCCTAGGGGTGAATAGATCGAGATGACTTTTGAATAAGTTTTGTACAGTTTCCTTTTCTCTTTTGTACTATTTCTTACAGTTTTATTTCTGACTCACATTCTGTGAGTTTGTTTTTGTACTATATTTGATGATTAATGAAATTGCTGTTAATGATAAAAAAAAAAGACCTTAAAAATTAGGGACATGTCGACTTTTAAAACGCGGTCCTTGGTGGGCTCCACACATCCCACCATAAACTTCCCAAAGGACAATGGTAATCTCATGATTACCTAAACACCACAAAGGAGCATCTCTGAAACTTCTTCTATACAATTCTCCCTCCTTCATATAGAATCTCACAGCCTTTCGTTTAAGTAGAAGTGCTTCAAAGTGATCTTGAGGTAGGATTCCATCTTGAAGGTACTTGATGTAGGGTTCCCTCCAATCAGTTTGAACATGAATATGGAATGCCTCCGCTACAACAGGTGGTTTTTGACACTTTGTGCACGATTATTGCAGTTTGGCAGTGTCAAATGCTATCGAAGGCCAGTAAATGCCAGATCTCTGAAGTTTCCTGTGTAGAGAGATTGAGTCTATAAGACCACAAGTTTCCTGATGCATAGCCTGAAGTCTTTTCTATAGTTTCTTCCATGGTTTCAAGGATCGGCCGATACCGGTCCGGTTCCAACCCGCAATACAAGCCCTTGTATCGCCGGGTTATGGACCGGCGGTTCGGCGACTGGTTCCGCCGGTTTGGCGACCGGTCCCGTTGGTCCCTCCGGTCCGACGACCGGTCCCGCCGGTTCCTCCGGTCTAGCGACCGGTCTGCCAGTCCCT
>JAUPMG010169485.1:0-10630 GCA_031762675.1 Pachysandra terminalis
AATCTCCAACTTATTATTGAGTTATCTTTTAGTTTGAATTACATTCTTTTAGTTTGAATTACATGTCACTTGATTCCAACCGTTATTTATTTGTTAGTTTGAATTACATTAACTTTCAGTTTGAATAAATTACATATATCATGATTAGCATCTATTTTTACAGCTTACAGTACCCGACAGCGTGTAAGCTAACCCCCCTTATGTAATGACTTCTAATGTGTAGGCTTTGATTTTGCATTTCTTGATGCATTTGGATGCATTTAGGCCCTAATTAGACATATTTAAAGTTTAGGGCCAAAAATCCATCATTTCCCCAACTTTTCCCCCCATTTCCCCAACTTTTCCACATGTCGCTGACATGTCGGCGACATTGATACAGTAAACCTTCGGAAGGAGTATGTTTCTCAACAATCTTCTAGGGAACATCTTGATGACTCTTAGCAATTTCGGCAAATAATTGAACCTCAAAATCATATAAGACAAAAAAAAAGAAGAAGACAAGAAGATTCAAAACAATTATCACCAGAGTTAAAGCATTCCCTTTTGAAGAATGCTTTGCCACTCCAGCACACGAGAGAAGTTTTGTTCTTGCACCCATAAGCTCTTCTCTCTTTTTACCTTTTTCAGGTTTGGCTGCGTATTCGAAATGCAAAGGCATTAGTGTTCGAAATACAAAAGTATGAATATTCGAAGTATAGAAGACTCAAAATAAAATTTTTAAGGATTACTTGGAGAGAATCATTTAGCAGATGAAGTGCCTTTGTCTTTAGGTAATATTGTAGCAAAGGGAGCAAGAGGAGATTTCTTCTTGGGAACAATCTGATAATATTAATATTCATTATCCATAAGTTGACAGAATCAAAAAGAATCAGGAATGAGTTTATAAAGTCGTATACTTACAATTTGTGGTTTCTTTCCAGCAACTTTGTCAAATTCAAAAAGAAACCTTGTCTTTCGAAGCAGGATCACTAGAAATCTTCAAAGGAGGCCCAACTAGAGGTAAGCTCTTACTCCCAAAAATCTTATACCAGAAGATGTTTTCTTGGAGCAGCGAGTTGACTTCTCAATTCCTTCTCCATCTCGAGAAACATTCTCATGAGAACATGAAGCCAATTCTCTAATAGAGGAATCAGGATAAAAAAAAATAAAAGGAGAAGTGATGGACTAACTTTCGAGGGAGCACTCGTTTCACTTTTTTTTGGAAAAGACCTAAGTCTGGTATCTCGAACGAGTATGTTTTGCTCTGAGGATTCAGCTTCAGCCTTTGAAAATGTATCAAAGTCAACTAACAGAAGTTGCCAAAATTTATCCCAGGACTTAGACAATCCAGATAATCTCGGAAAAGCTGCAATTATAACATTTTCAAAAACCCAAATACAATCCAAAGCCTCCGAGACAACAAATCGTTTGCCAGCCTCTCGAGGGGAAGGATTTGCAATAGGAATTATCTCAGGCAATATCTGATCCAGCCCAAATTTCCTCAACACTCTGTCAGGATTGTAATGAAGGGAACTTGAGAAGCCGCCCACAACCATTCCGAGAACATAACCATGATGAATGGTTACCAAATATACCTTGAAGAATTTCGAGTGAAGTTTAAAATCCGAAATCGGAATGAAGGTATGCTTATCATCAGAAAGAGTAGAGAAATCAGTAAAGCCCATCTTTCGAAAATACAGCCTATATAGAAATTCGCTCTCCTTATCCAGAACATCTATCAAGGTAATGTTCTTATTGTGAGTACAATTAGCCCAAAAAACAAAACGGGTATGGGAAGCAGTGGTGCCTAAAATCACCATATTTGGAAAAAATCTCAATTGGAGCATATTCGGATAGCGTTCCCAAAGGAAAACTTGAAGGAAGGCTGTGTTAACAATCGTTTTGATCACTCGAGCACCTCGTGATTGAGCTTGATCTTCAACAAAAGATTAAGACCCTCACATAGGTTACTCAAGAAAAGGGGAGCTAAAGGGACCTCGAAACCTTGAGCTAACTTAATAGCCAATGGAAATATTTTCCAATGAATTTTATCAGATGACAAGCTGGGAAGAATGAAATGGGAAAACCAAAGAGAAAGGAAAGCTTCGAAATAAATAGGGTTATTCCTACCTATACCATTCACTATGGTAAGAATGTTTGACTTACCCTTGACAGGATCTTTGACATTTTCTTCTCTCCAAAAATAGCAAATCCACCATGTTATATTCCTTCGAGAACTCTTGCTTCCAGAAGATGAATTAGTTTTCTTCAGAACTGCTTTTGCTGTTGAATGTTCTAAACTTTCAATCAAAGCTTTCTCAGTCTTTAGCAATTTACGAGCTAAAGATAAATCACCAGGATGAACATCCCCAACAACAGGAAAACTATATAAAGCCCTTATATCTTCAAGAGTTGGAGTGATCTCTCCAAAAGTTGTTACAAAAGTATGAGTTTGTGGATTCCAGCAGCGGAGGAACGCTTTCAACCCTTCACTATCGCAATAAATCTGCGACATTGAAGCTCGAACAGTATTATAAATTCTTGCTTTCTGCAACTTGATGGCATAAATAGGATTTGAAACAATACTTCTGCACCAAGAACCCCAAGCTGCTGGCATACCCAAATGAGATTTGAAGCAAACAGCAAAAAGGAAAAGATCATTCTTGGCAGCCCTAAAGTAGGGAATTAACCGAAAATGACCAAGATTATCCTTGGATGTTTTGCAATCAGGGTAAGGACACAGCAAATCCGAATCCATCTTCGGAGAAGGAATCCAAGCATTAGAAGGATCCCATAAAAGCTCACCACCAACCTCTACGCAGTCCTCTGAAGGCTCTTCGAATGGTTTAACGGTGGCAACCTTTTGTTTCTTTGCAGGTTTCCTTTTTGAAGACATTGTAGAAACAAAAGATGAGACTTCTAAAGACTTCTAAAATCAAAAGCTTGCAGAAACAAGGAAAGGAAGAAAAAGGAGTCTAATCAAAGTAAGTTGATCTTTAAAGATTTCCTTCCTTTTATATACATATTTGAATTTGAAATGATTAGATTTGTCAGAATCCCAAAAACTGTTTTCTCGGGTTTCGAAGCGTTGTATACAGTGAACAATGCTCGAATGACACATCAGAATAGTATTTAATGCACTAAGGGTTAACAAGAAATGTTGCAATGGCGGTTCCCTATAGCGCCAATAATGCATTTAATTCACGTCTAATCAACACATGGGGAATACAAAATCTTAATGATATATTTGATTTCAAAAAATCAAATTGCGTCAATTAGAATATGCCACTTGGCATTATATAACAAATTATGCCCATTTGGGAAAATCAATTCTAATGTCCACATATGCTCAGAATATTTCCTCACATTTGTTGGAAAAATTAATTCGAACTACATCAGTATCCTGAGCATCTATTCGAGATAGACCTCAGACTTTCGAGTGCCCACATATGTTGGAGAATTTTGCCACATATGCTGGGAGTATTATCTCGAATCATATGTTCTGAGGATTTACTTAAAATAGACCTCAGATGTGCGAACGCTCATATATGTTGGAGTATTTGGCCACATATGATGAGAGTATTATCTCGAATCACGAATCAGAGTATTTATGAGCCTATTATTTATACTTTACACGCACCCCTTATAGTTTCTTTAACTCCTTCATTTAAAAACTCCGTCATAATGTTTGCTATTTAAACTTTACAACAATTTCAGAGAACCATAAAAACAATACAACAAAAGACACATGAAAATTGTTTACCTTAAAAATATCAATTAACAGCATAATGGCCCCCCACGTGCGAAGCACTTAGTGGGCTTAACTAATATATATATAATATAATTACACGTTTATTTTAAAATCATATATAACAATCGGAACATAATAAATAAGAAAAAACAACCCATGTTGTCCACTAACATGTTTGTTTTAATATTAAATTAACATATAGGAATCATAGGAATAAAAGGGAACAAGCCCATGTTCAATTAAACAAAGAAATAATAAAATAAGAGGAAAACAAAAAAAAAACAAATCTATAATGGGTACCTGCGATCTGAATGTAAAAGCGATCCTGAAGCTTTGAGTTTACTCGGAGGCCCGGCTTGAGGAACGATTGCAGCAATTGGGAGAGAACAATAGTTCAGCTACGGTATAAGAGCGGGAAGAGTGCTAAGAGGGAAAGTAGAGACGAGGACGGTGCGGGCGGTTGCAGACGAAGTGTACGGAACTCGGTCTGGTTGCAGACAACTTCCGGAAGAGAGAGAGTTTCACGAGGGAGAGATTTTCATGAGACAATTCGTAAAGGGGAAAGTCGAGCTCTCCCTCTCTTTATATAAGTTATTTTTTCTTTTGTTCGTGAATTTAGAAGCTCTCCCCCTTCTCTTTCTTTGTTTGAATTGAATTTTAGAAACCCCATGAATTTAGAAACCCCTTCTGAATTGAATTTAGAAACCTCCCCTTTTTGAGAAATTGAATTTAAAATTTAGAAAATCCCTTTTTTGGTTCGTTTGAGAATAGAAACCCCCCTTTTTAGTTTAAATTTGAAAGCTTTCTTTTTCATTTCATTTTGTTTTGTTGGAATTTAGAAAATGATTATAGAAGCTTCTTTTTTGTTTTTGTTTTTTATGTTTTTTTATCAAATCACCAAAAAATATTTCTTTTATATTAATTTCACCCCCAAAATACTTTTTATTGTTTTTTTATCCAATAGTATCCTTTTTTTTATCATTTTAAAATACCAAAGATACCCCTTCGACTCTCGAATTCGGAATTTCATAAAAATATAGTCGTTTTGAAGGTGTTTCAACTAGGAATCCAAATTTGTTGTTGGAAAAATTATCTTGACCCCCCAGATTTAATTGTTTGGTCCAAGCGACCGAATTAGGGGCTGAACTGTCATTTTTTTGACGAACTTCGAATTAGCCCAAGATTATACTAAATGGAAAGAATTTTGGTCAGGAATTCAAATTTGAGGTTAAAATGGATTTCAGGCTGAGATGAATCAGGTGGGGGTCATTTTACCTATTTTTGGGATATTCAGAGAAAGTTGGAAATATGATGGGTGTGGTTTGGAGATGATTAGGAGATAGGAAAAGCCAAGATCAAGCCTCCAGGAATTGCAAAGATCAAGAGAAAGTTACTCTCGTGCAAATTGGGATGTCTACAATATATATTCGACTTCCCAACAATCTAATATGCTAAAACATGCTATTCTACATCATTCTAATACAATTTTCGTACATCTGGATTATACATGTTAATCAACACAAATAATGCAAAACATATGCATGATTCATTCAAATTCATAGTAGATTCAATCAATCATATTCATATTTCTAAGATTAGATCCATCAAACAAGGGGAAAACCCTCATTCATGAATCCACGAAAGTACACGAGTACTTGCATAAGCAAAAGTGTTGAATCGTAGTTGTTGGGCTTCAATCTTATAATTGAATCTTTAGCAATTCTTCCTTCTTTCTCTTCTCTTCTTCTTCTCTCCTTTCTCAGCAAAAAATCACAATAGAATGTTTTGGGTTTTGATTAATGAAAGTTAGGTCATCTAACTCTTAGTCAAATCTTAGCCCTTGATTTACAATCTGTCTTCTAAGAATAGATCTCAACCTTTAATTATGCTTTAAAGTGATAGTGAATTAAACCTAATAAATGAAGACAATTTTGTGGGAAAACCTATGAGGGATTAGAAGAAAGCCAAAACCCAGAAAATAAAAGAATCAAACATCAAGAAGAACTACAACAAATACAAGTGGTTTTTCCTTCAATATCTTGTGTATTTACTTCTAGCCTTATGTTATAGCATAGTGTAAATCATAGGTGTGTTTATATAATCTCTTCCTCGTGTTTCTATAGTAAAACCCAGAAAGCAAGATCACTAAATTTAATGGATAAGTCTGATTTTGAAGAATAAGCCTAGAAACCAGAAAACTGGCATCTTAAATCCAAAGAAAGGTAGCAAATTCAATATAAAAGAAATCATGTAGATATAAACCAAATTCGAAGTAAATTAACATGTTAGAGGACCCTTGGGTGACATCCCAACTGAAATTGCCGAAAAAGCAAGTCTCGGTTGACTCTCAATCGATCGAGCACCCAACCGACACAGAATCACACACAAACCATCTCTTGGGCTAGTCGACCGAAGCCTGTCGGTCGACCGACGATTTGACCGAAACATATACACATGTTGATATTTTTATGAAATCAATCCCAGGAGACCCAAACTAGCCTACTCATGAAAGTTTAGCAAAATTGACACACCTTCCTAAATCTAGGTCGACCGACGACCTGACCGAAACACACTTTTGATACTTTTTCTCACATTTATTATTTGGACACCTGTACCATGTAAAGACCAGTAGATAGGATGTGTTTTCAGGTACCAAGAGTGTAATTACATGTCTTGGACTACCTATACCTTATTCATTAATCTATTGAGACCTTGATCATAGTATGAATTTCCAAAATTTGAAGGGGTTAGTTCCTATAACTGTTTTAAAGGTTAAATTTGCATAATATAAGGATGCCCAGATGATTTATATCGTATGTGTGTAGTGACCCTGGTCCTTAAGTGAATATAGGAGCATGAGCATTAAGAGGAGTGATGTGTGAACTTAGATATAGTTAGATGTACAAGGGGATTTGTTATGAGCATCAAGAGGTTTTGGTGGTAAAAAAATTCTTAATTTGGAGTTAATATATGATTAAGAGAAGAGTAGGAGCATCGTGTAATTACACCTACTTTAATTGGACATGGGGATTGGGATAGTGGGATTAGATCAGATCTGGTCGTTTAGCTCACTAATGAAGACCAAGACTAGTTCAGTAAAAACACATTAGATTTGAATTAGTAAGAGAGAGAGAGAGAGAGAGAGAGAGAGAGAGAGATTAACCTTGTGAGGATAGAATTTGAATAGGAAAGGACTCCTTGTGGGGGATCTTTCCTATCTAAGTTAGAAGGCACGCATGAAATAAGGGAAGGATTTGAATTCAAAATTAAAGGGAGTTTAGATCAAGTTTGCTAGGGAGGAAGAAGAAGAGAGGAGAGGAATAGGCTGAAATCTAGATTGTTGTAGAGAAAAGATGAGAAGAAAGACTAGGAAGGAAGAAAGAAAAAGAGAAACTGCTGGAAGAGGACTTGTGAATGATCTCTCATTACTAGAAATCTGCACAGAAAGGCTTGGCAAAGAGGTAGGATTCCAAGGTTCTTCTAGTTGTTTTCATAGGCATGTGATAAGAGATAAATGTAGGAATGATAACCTAGAAGTGATTTGTATGAAAGATGATGAATATAAATGTGAGAATAAGCTTGGTAAAGAGGTAGGATTCCATATATGAGATATGTAGGATGTGGATATGAATTTCATGAAATATGTCTATGTTTTGTGTGTGGTCCATATTTGACCCAAGCAATTTGTAAGTCTAAGTTTAAGAGTGATCCCAGAGTGATCACTCTGTGTTTTCCAGAACTCCTAGGAGGATCTCTTGAGAATTTTTATGAATTAGTCTATTTTATGGCAATTCTTGCCTTTGGGTATTCAATCCTTGAAAGAAAGAGGGTGGTTTCTACCATGGGAAATAATCCCAGGAAAGGAAATGTATTATGGCTATTCCTGCCTTCTGGTATCCAATCCCTGAAAGGAAGAGGGTGATTTCTACCATGGGCAATAATCCCTGAAAATGAAATGTTTTATGGTGTTCTTCTACCTTTGGGTATCCAATCCCTGAAAGAAAATGGTCAGGTTTATGTGTTAGCACATTCCTTGGGTATAATTCCCTGGAGGAGATGTGAGAGGTGGTTTCATGGTTAGGGAATGCCTAACAACCCACACTTGCATTCATTTCATCAATTTCACTTCATCATGAACATTATGCATCATATACATTCATTGTCATTGTCTTTCTTGTGTTTGTTTGCCATTTCAGCATATACTTGATACATGCCATATTCATATGTTATTGGTTGTGTAGTTGTTATTTGGAGTTTTGTTTGGTGATTGATTGATGTTTATATTATATGAATACGACATTGGTGGTGTGTGAGAAAGGTACGGTCCACTATGACGATAAGTATGAGATTGATGGTGTGTGAGAAAGTTATGGTATAGTATGTTGAGAGTATGAGGGATGGTGTTTGTTATTATCATGAGAATGGTCGTAAAGCATGTTATTATGAGAGTTTTTGCATGGTGTGAGTTATTATCATATGAGTATGGAAATAATTAGAAGTATAGTCCCTTGGTTATTCTATTGAGCCTTCAAAGCTCATACGTGCTTTCAGCAGGTTATCATCCGGGATGAGGTGTGGGACATGTATGGGATGGACATGAGAAGAGTAATATGTCGGATGTTGTCCCATGAGATGTTGAATATCTTTAGTTTGTTTTTAGTTTATTTAATACATGATGTATTTGCCCCAAGTGGGTAATGGATTAGTTAAGTTGATGTTAATATTTCAAGATTTTATTTATGGTTGTAGTTGAATGATGATGGTTTTTAATTTTATGAGACTTCTGTTGTTATTACTTATGACGCTGATGGACCATAAGGTATTATGTATATGGTTTGGGCGCATCCATTTGTTGGATTCGAAGATCAGTCCTTGTATATCCTTGAGATCACAAATCTTGCATTCGGGGCATGACAAATTGGTATCAGAGCAAACATGTTAACCTAAGAATCACATCCGTGAAATTTGTGTTGAGTGTTTCTTGCAATTTGTTTGATGTTGTGTGATTTATTCTGAGTGGTGTGTTCTCTATGCTTATATTTGATATGTATGTACATATGGAACCTTTGAATTTTATACTTAGAGACATATCAACCTTGGAATAACATATATGGAATTGTATGTTGAATGTTGAGTACTGTGTGCTAACTACTTGATCTGAAGTCGGATGCATGTAGTGGTGTGCTTACGATTCTTAAAGATAATGTGTGTGTATATATATGTATATGACTTTCTATAAACTTATGGAATAACTTCACGTATAGATTGTGTCCTTTAGTAATTGTGAAAGGAGTAATATATTTCACAAAATTTTTAATATAAGACTTATTTGACTCCCTATAATACCAAGAGACCACATCATTGAAGAACCGGAGAATTTTAGAGCATATTATTATGAACAATAGATAGATCTCATTTATTGGGAATATGAAGTGTAAAAGAAAAAAACATTATCTAAGACTAATAAATTATAAGAGGGAATTAGATAAATGGAATATGAATGTAAGGAATGAGAATTGTGTTTATATACATATCTTTATCAATAATGCTGGATACACAATTTGGAATAGAGGTACCACTACTTCTGAAATGTCTAAAAGTGCATTATGAGGATGAAGTCTATGATGAGTGTATTGGATTACTATGTCTTTAAAAGACATGATAATCTAAGGCATATAATAAGTTGATTGATATGACTATAAAAATATTTATGATCCTAAAACAAATTATTTTCCATAAATTGGAGTCAATGTAGTCGCAAATGCATTGGACCAGATTCCTTGGAAATAGAAAGGAAATTAGATATGTACACAAACAAAAAGAGTAAATAATAAAATAATAAGCGTATAAATTATTTAATTATGTTAGTATGTGAATCTTATATAGATTTTAAATTAGATTAAAACCTCGAGAACTTATTTAAATGTTTTGACCTAACCAGACTCAAAAATCGGATGAAGCTCAGTGTTCACTTAATTCAATAAATACCTTGAATTAGAATAAAATTTCATGAAAATTACACCTAAAATTATGTGAAAAAATATTATAAAATTTTTATATTTTAAAATTTTAGTTTTGGGGTTTGGTCCACCCTTCGACTGAGTTGGGGGACGACCGAAACTCGACCGAACAGGGGGGTGGAACCACTATGTAAAGCAATTTTGAGGCCCTAAGTTCATTGTTTGAAACCCCGACCCTAGAATATTTTCCCAAACCTTCCCAAGCATCCTAGATCACCTTCTACTCCTACTCCAAATCCAAGTGGATTACACTCCGGTAAGTTCTTCAAAAAGTTCTTAGCATTCTCCATTCTAGGTTACATATTTTATCGAGTAGAAAATTCCTTGTTAAACCGTAAAATGTCTATGGCTAGAACCAAGACATCTCAAGGACCATTTAAGAAGGCCAAATCCTCAAATTCCTCAACCTCTAGGAGACCACCTTCTCCAACATCTTCATCATACCTACCATCTGTCACATCCTAAACTTACGAAATTTCATGTGGGAATCCCTTAGGTTTGAGCTACAACTCTCACCCCATATCCCTACGGGAGTGGCTAGCAATATCAACAATAGAAGTCTGGAAAACTAATATTATTAAAGTAATTACATCCAACACATTCATAACAGCGGAAGAAAACTAAGTCTTCTGTTTTAAAACCAATCCTTATAGACTATCCTATCTAATAATTACATAATCCAAAAATAACCCTATTGCATAATCTACTGAAAATATATCAAACAAGCCCTAAATATCTATGGTCTTCATATTTGCCTTGGTCTCCAACCTGGTCAACATGATACTGCTGTCCACTATCTAAATATCCTGAAATTTGGTTGCTCATAAGCGTCAGCTACACTTAGCTCAGTAGATAAACAAATATAAACAATGTTTAAGAT
>JAUPMG010169496.1:0-10630 GCA_031762675.1 Pachysandra terminalis
GACATCATGAAATATTTAAATTAAAAGAGCCTAATTTTATGCATTCAATCAAGTAGAACAAACTAATAATTAATTTTGGAACAAACTAATAATTAATTTTAGAAATGTCTATATCCTGGTCGATAGCACGCCGAAGCAAGAAGGACATAGCCAGACAATCCGATTAAAGTAGAACCGGGTCCACATTCTCTAAAGAACTATCGAAAGACAATGAGAACAAGAAAGCAAAGCATTCTCAGTCATCTATCAAAAAAGAAAACAAAATGAAGAAAGCTTCATTCCCTTTCATCAGTGACCTGCTCTAAGTGGTTTTCTCCTATATTCTATGAGAAATTTCTGGACATTGGCACCGACGGATGGACTTTCTATGGCCTTTTATGTTCTCAACAGGTTTTGAAAGGTTTATAATTATTTTAGCTGCATTCTTTCATACAATGGGGCTCATAAGTTTTTGAAATCTTCTTTGTTTAGATATCAAAGAGTTGTGCTGAATGAGGATGAGTATTTTCTCAATAAAAAATTTAGTTAAAGACGCGTACGTGCAAGTGATGGAAGATATGCTTTCAAGTCATCCTTATGTGGATGAAACATAAGACGTGGCTTTAAACTTAGTAGCAAAACATGCGTTGTTTCATCTCCTAGTAGTAAATTTCAATTTTCATCATCCTAATTTTTCACAATAAGTTCTTAAGCTTTGTTACATCCGGTTGATAGTTTGAGGGAATATGTTCCAACTGGTCCATTTCAGATTATCGGCTTATTGTGAGGCAAGAAGAGTCCCATGTTCTCCTGAATCAAGTAATTATCCTGTTTGTTGAAGGAAGAAATAGGATGATGTAAAGGATTTGGTAAGTGTAAGCATTGTACTTCTGGACCAAAATAATTGTAGTGTTTATGATTCCTTAGGTGATGTGCAATGGCAGCATGTTTGGGTACTCCTCTAATATTTACCTGATAATACTTGGAAGTTTAACCCATGACCATGGATTTATTGAAGCTTTGTATAAGGATGCTACCTTCTCTTCATACAACCAACAATTGTTGAATAATATACTTGAATTGGGTAGTAGGGTAAAAATAGCATCTCTAAAATATTATTTCTCTAGCTTCTCATTATTACATCTCTGATATCATAGGTTACAGATTACATTGTTGTAATCCTTTGATTTAGGTACTTGTCTAAGGTCCCATTAATAGTTTGGGCTGTTACTACTGTGAAATTTCATTAAAGGTTGGAAGCTATGAGCAAATCTGGAACTAGATTTTTACATGTCCACACTAAAATGGGGACAATCCATTTTAGTTGATGGAGAGACCCTGAGTGTGTGGATTTTGAAGGACAGCCATTGCCAAGCAAAGGGATTGATCGTGAAATTAAGGTACCAATAGAACAAAGCAGTAACAAGCAAAGGGATTGAAGCAAATCGACCATAGCAAGGGAATTGAAGCAAATCAAACCTTGGCTTCTGCTGATGGCGACGAATAGCAGCGGAGAGTGACGGCGACGGCGACCGTTATTTCTAAGGGAGAAAGTGCAAAGGACGATTGACGACAACAACAACGATGATGGCAATGACGACAACAACGGAGATCAAGGCAGACACAGCAAAGGCAGGAGGAGGAAAGAGAAAGAGAAAGGAGTTATTATCGAGGGGAAAACAAAACAATGTCGGCGGTTTTTTAAAAACCGCTAACATTGAACCCTACATCGGCAGTCTTACTTAAACCGCCGACTATTTACCAGACCTTTCTCGGCGGTTTATTAAGAACCGCCGATCTATATACACCCTAGATCGGCGGTTTATAATAATCGCCGACATATGTGAACCCTTTCTCGGCGGTTTACATATAACCGCTGAGAAAGGGTTACTTTCTTGCGGGAAATATCCCGTGCGAAAGGATTTTTTGTGCGCTATAAGGGTTTCTCGGTGGTCTAATAAAAACCACCGAGATAACAACATTAGATGGCGGTTTTTTATTAGACCGTCGTTAAATACTGCCGGTAAAAACCCCTTTTTTGTAGTGAAGTAACAGTAGGATTTTCCAATGATAACACCCTTCGGAAGCTATCCGTGCGCCCGTACACACGAATAATCCGCCGAATGCCATCACGGGTATTCTTTCCAAAATCAGTATATCACAACAAGAGCAAGCAACTTAACTAATTTACCAACCTTTCACAACCAGCCCATATCAAACCTAAGGTGGAATGATGGTCACAATAACCTCGGAACACCAAGATTGACTCCCCGCAGGTAGGCTACATGCCTTTAGGTCAAATCTTGTTTCGGAATCAACAACAATCAATGGCCGAAGCCCTACATCATCCACTTAGGTCATCCTCATAAATCCCAAATTACTGTGCAACTCACAGGGTCTTCGGTAGACTAGTCGGTAGGGTGATCGGTGGACTGAAGCCTATCGAACCCTCAAAATGAACTGAAATCAACTCTCTATCGGTGGAGTGATCGGTGGATCGAAGGGTCATTGTGAGATATCAGGGGTTTAGTGGGGTGGTTGGAGGAGTGGTCGGTGTCGGCCTACCGAACCCCCATTTTCAACTAAATTTAACTCTCTGTCGGCAGAGTGGTCGGTAGACCAACCCTACCGAACAACAAATTCTAGGTTTTTTCTGGGTTTTCGCTGGGTTTTGAGATCTGATCTTCTGGGTTCCAAATCAAGTCCAAACATCAAGTAAACATTTCCACAACACAAAAATCATCATCATACATTAAACACATCATTTAAAACCTACTTTTAACGAGGATTCGAACACAAAACAATAACCAACAATATCAAAGCGCAATTCAAAAAAACTGAGATTAAATCTCAATAAGAACACTATACATGTTCCAGTAACTTACCTCTTGGAGCGCTCGATTTTGGATCTGCAAATTCTCCTACTCTCTTCCTCTTCTTCTTCCTTTCCTCTCCAAGGGCTGGGATGGTCGTGCTTGTTCTCCCTTCTCAGATCTCTCTCCCTTTCTTTTTCTCTCCAAAACCCTAATCTCCCTTCCAATCTATATAAACCCTTCTAAACCAGTCTACAACTAATAAGGGAATTGGGGAGAGGAATAAGGAAGTTTTCCTTTCTTTTCTCATCCGGCCAACCCACGACACTACCTCACTCGCCATGATCTTACAATTTTGAATCGAAACTCCAAAATTACTTATAGCTCCCCCAACACAAATCCTAATCATACTTTAATCCCAAAATCCTAATTACTCCATGAATCAGCACCTTACCAGTACCAAAATTACCACTAATCCCCTAACAATCCCATACTTCTAATAAAATTTTCTTCATTTAATCAATATTAACTTATCTAGTTTATAAAATTGTGGGTCAGGGTCACTACAGTACTCCAGTTCGTATTAAAACCCAAGCAATTTAGGCAACCATTTTTGCTGAGCTTGAGTAAAAATCTTTTGATCTAGAAGAAATTTCAAACTCTTTTGATCAGTTCTTATCGTGAACATCCTTCCTAATAAATAGGCCTCCATTTTTTTACTGCTATTATTATAGCAAGGAGTTCTTTTTCATACGTGGATAACAAGAAGTTCCTACCATTGAGGGCATGACTTAGATAAGCAATAGGTCTACCTTCCGGTGATAGGACTCCTACAATTCCTACCCCTAATGCATCACACTCCACCACAAAAGAATTTGAAAATTTTGGCAACATGAGAATAGGAGCTTGCGTTATCTTCTCCTTCAAATTGTTGAAAGAATTTGCTGCCTTTTCGGACTAGCCAAAAGCGCCCTTTTTCAATAGAGTTGTTAATGGCTATGCTGTCTTCCCATAATATTTCAAAAATTTCCTGTAATAACCAGTGAGTCCCAAAAAACTCCTTAACGCCTTTAGAGTGGTCGGATATGGCTAGTTTAAATTGCTGGAAATTATTTCCGGATCCATGCGCACTCCATTAACAGATATCAGATGACCCAAATATTCGAACTCAGACTGACCGAATCTGCATTTAGTCATCTTAGCATATAATTGATGTTCTTGTAGAATCTTCAAAACTTCAGTTAGATGGTGTAGATGCCCCTTCAATGTCTAACTGTATACTAGGATATCATCAAAAAATACTAACACAAATTGTCGTAATTATGATTTGAAAATAGTTTTCATCAGACCTTGAAAGGTGGAAGGAGCATTAGTGAGCCCAAAAGGCATCACTAAGAACTCATAATTTCCTTCATGCATCCTAAACGCAGTCTTAGGAATGTCTTCTTCACGAACTCTAATTTGGTGATAACTTGACCTCAAGTCCAGTTTGGAGAAGAATTGAGATCCATGTAACTCATCAATGAGTTCGTCAATCACAGGCATTGGGAATTTATCTTTTACTGTTTCTTTATTCAAAGCATGGTAATCGACACATAACCTCCAACTTCCATCTTGTTTACGAACCAATACAAGAAGAGATGAAAATTGGCTTACACTGTTTCGGATAATTTCCGAATCCAGCATCTCATTCACAATTTTTTCAATTTCCTTTTTTTTGGTAATAAGGGTAACAATAAGGACAAACACTTACAGTTTTCCCTTCTGTGGATAAGATGATGTTGTGATCGTGCTCTCTTCGGGGTGGAAGTCCCTTTGGTTCTTTGAACACCTTTGGATAAGATTTCAGCAAACCGTGGATCTCTGGTGAGAGATGGATGATGTGTCCACTTCAGATATTTGATATAACTGCAACAGTAATCCCTTCCCACTTCGTCTAACCTCCTTAGAGATTGTGTTAGAGTCGAATACGTCCAAAGGTGAAGAAGAAGTCCCCACCAACTAAAACTTTTGATTATATGTTTTGAATTTTATCCACAAGTGGCTAAAATCCCACAATATAGGAAGCAACGTGCGTAACCATTGTTCTCCCATTACCACATCACAACTACCCAGAGTTACAAGATAAAAATCAGAGACCTCCTTCTCACTTGGACTTTATCATTAGTTTTAATCCTTACCCCCAATTTTTAATGATTGAGGGATCCACAAAATTATGTGTGCTCCCTGAATCAATTAAAATTGTTACTGGCTTGCCCAATAACTTCCCACGCACTCGCATGGTTTGAGGTCTAGAAACCCCAGCAATCGCATGGATTGAGATTCTCGGATTTTCTTCTTCATTAATTTCCTCAATTCCACACGGCACCTCCTTCTCACTTTTGGTCTCTTTTTCTTCTTCAGGCCAAGTTCCTTCAATGAGGAACAATGTTTTATTTTTGCAACGATGGCCATATTGGTACTTTTCATCACAATGATAACAGAGACCTCAATCTCTTCGGTCTTTCACCTCCATGGGTGATAATCCTTTTACGGTAAAATTGTTTTTGAAGGTGTGGGTAGTAGAGGAGGTAAAGAAAATTTTCGGTTGGACTCATACCTTGGCCATTTTTTTCTAGCCGAGATCTTCTCTTCTTGTACATGATCAAGCCCTATAGTCGCGGTCAAGGTGGTCAAATGAAACATCTGCACATTGATTTTAATTTTCTCTTTCAACCCGCAAACGAAACAACTGATGAGAAACGAATTGGGCAACCCGCCGGTGCGATTGGCTAATTGTTCAAAGTTGCTTTGATATTCTTTGACAGTTGAATTTTGTCGCAATTTCGCTAAAGCACCCACATAATCCTCGAATTCAATCGGACCGAACCGAGCGTGTATTGTTGCCACAAATTCTTCCCACATCATGACACCTTGATTTTTTTCAATCCAACAATACCATTGCAAAGCTTCTCCCTCTAAGTGAAAGGAGACAATGGTGAGCTTTTGCTCAGGTATGGTTTGATGAAAATTAAAAACTTGTTCTGCTCGTAAGATCCAACCTGCAGGATCACCACCTTCAAACTTTGGAAAGTCTAATTTGAGGGTCTAGCTATGTATGGCTCCAGACATCCCAGCCGAAGATGATTCTGATCTTTCTCTTGTAGTATTACTGGTAGCGGCTCCATGTCAAGGCAGACTCGTACTATGATCATATTTGGCATTAAAGACTGCCAATTGTTGCAAGATGTCTTTCATCATTTGATTTTGCTTTGATGTGGCTATCTTCAAAGTGTTCACATCAGTTTCAATTTGGACTAACCGAGTCTCCTCCATCTCCACAGGTGGCTTTGATACCAAATTGATAGGCACCTCTTGTAGGTTCTGAAATTCAAAGAGGCCAAGAGGCCTGGACTTTGTCTTCTTTGATTTAAGAATGATTACAACTTGATAAGAAAGGATAAAGTAGAGAAAAAGAATGGACTGTGCTTCAAGGGATAGTCGAATCTCCAGATTCAACAGGAACTTGATAATTCATCCAACATAATCATTCATTCATCCAACATAATCATATATTCGTAACTGAAACTAATACATATAGACTTCTACTTTGTAAGAAACTACCTACCCATGGCAGTTCAGCAACTGCTAAAATGCCTTGTTGGAAATAACTACTAATAACTGCATAAATAACCAAATAACCACCTACTGATCTAGTTGGATGATAAATAGTGCATGCGTGGCTTGTATGGATCATGCACGTATCACCATATATCCCCCTCACTTCATATTCTTCTCTATACAACCACCTTCAAATCAATTCCACCGCACCCAACAAACATCACCGCCATCCAACCCTGTTCTGTTTTCCTCACACAACCAAACCTCCATTGCAGCCTCACAAGCCTGCAACTCCTCTTACTCACTTCTCTCTGATCTTCACCCTACATCTGATCCCATCTCTTTCTCAGTGCTCACCCTTCATCTAACCAAATCTCATCTAGAACTTCCCTTGCAACCGCACACCATCTCCACCAACAGCAGCTCCACCGCAGCAACTCCACTCCTAATCCTTCTTCCACCAAATACAGATAATTCCCTGTCCTCTGCCCTCTCTAACCCTCTAATCCCTTCTATATACAGCAATTCATTCCCCCTCATATCTCGAAGCTGCTATAGCAACTCAACCAATCGAAACCCCTCTTTATTTGTTGCTGCTGCCATAACAGCAGGAACAACTACTAAACACATCTCTCTGTTCTACACCCTTTAGCTCTCTCTCTAACCTTACTTCTCCCACCTGAATCACCATCTTCCCCAACCTCTCACAATTTTAGCAGCAACCATCACCACCTCCTCCTCTGTCCCTCACCAAATTGCTCCCCTATCATTTTATTTTCCCAAAATCCACCACCAAACATCACAACTATACTAAGTTTGAGATTATCAGTTTGCCATTCTCAAACCAAACCCAGTTGGAGCTCAAAGCAAGGAACAACAACTATGAATTCAAAGCAATTACAGGTAAATTCTTTTATTATTAAATTTTTTTTAGTTCTATTTGTTTCTTTTAATGTATAACCCAATCTTAGAGAATATTCAATGCTCATCATGTCTCAATGAATTTTTCTATTACATGTTCTTTCTAGAATTGGATCTTTTTTCTTTATCTGGGAATAAATGAAACAAACGATTGCTAGTTAGATTCATTTGTTATAATATTTTGACCTTAAATTAATTGGTTTAAAATTGATTGTAGTTTAATATAATGAAGTGATTTTATGCTATTAGTACTCATGCTTTTTGTAGGCATTTTAGATTTTTAGATATCTTTAATATATTAGAATTTAGGTTTTTAATTTAGTTAATATATAAAATATTAGGGTTTTTTTAGCATATTAGGTTCTCTTTAGGGTTTTGGGTATTTTAGATCATTCTAAAAATTTTACATATTTTAGATTAAAATATTAGGGTTTCTAGCATATTAGGTTCTTTTGGGGTTTGCTTAGATTATGGTATTCTAGGTCCTTTTAGAAATTTAATGCATTTTCGGTTAAAATATTAAGTAGCTTTAGCATTTTAGGGTTTTAAAGACTTTAAGCACTTTTTAGAAATTAGTTTAGTGATTTGCTTATTTTAGGTTTTTAGGAATATTCTAGAATTTTAGTGATTTTAGTTACTTTTAGACCTTATAAATTGGCCAAATAACCTTGAACCGGGAGAGGGTGTGTGCCTAACACCTTCCCACTCTCTCAAATAAACCCCCTAGCCTTAATTTCTGGTTAGACTACCCAAATTTCGCAAATAATTGATAAAACCATGGGTGACCATCCACACCCCGACTTGATGGATGGTGGCGACTTCATTTTCACCCAATTGACCTAGGGTCCACCCGAACCTGAGTTGATCACACCCCTATACCGTATGATGCATGGCCATTGGGAAAGTAAACAATAATAGCAATCATCTTCACGACATGATCAAAGGTAGTAAGGGTATAAATTGATCCACTCTAGGATCATCTTGATCTCACATAGCAAGGAAATAGGGATTCATTCACTTACCTTCAAAGGAAATGTCGCTAATAGCACATGTTGTATGCTACATATGTTACAGTGGAGCCCTGGGCCAGCCAAGATTATGTCAACCTCTAACACCGTACCGATCTTAGTCTAGTCACAATCCATGTGCCTAACTTAAGCTTCTTAATCCAAGCCACAACTCTCAAGTGCCTTGATTAAGGTCTTAGATCCGTATTTATCAAGTAATATACGATTCCCTAACGAATCTCATCCCGTCTCTCCCAGGGTGACATAACTCATAGAGTCCTTTAAATGCCTCCGATGGCACAAGTCCTCTAACTGTCTCATCCTGTTTGCAATGCATGAACCAGGGCGTTGCTATGTGAGTAGCTGACCAATGATCTGGTGACATATCATATCAATATCCTCATAATATGGAGGTGATGTGTGTGTAATACACAATCTCATGCCTCATGAAAAGATAAACTCTATCAAATTCTCATGCATAAAATATAAATGTAACATGAGATGTCTACATAAAAAATGTAAATAATATTGTTCCACTTAACACAAATCATAATCTACATAATCCCATCCCTTTGACATAAACCTTAAAACTTGTCTAGCTATAAGTTTAGTCATGGGTTCAGCTATCATCTGCTAAGTAGGGATATGTGTAAGGGACACATCTCCATGTCCAACTCTGTCTCTAATGTGATGTTATTGAATGTAGATATGCTTCGTCCTATCATGGTATTTCAGGTCCTTGGCACAGGCCAATGTGGCCATGCTATCACTATAGATGGTGATCAGCCATACACCAACTCTGAAGGCTCCAAGATCATGTAAGAATCGCCTCAACCATACGGTCTCCTGGACGGCTGCACAACAAGCTATGTACTCTGAATCCATAATATACAACGCGATGCAAAATTTCTTGTTATTCCAAAAGATGGCCACGCCACCTAGAAAGAATGTGAATCCTGAGACCATCTAGATCACCTGTCTAGTCGCATCACAGTAGCCTCGTAGCTATAAATCTGCTCCCTGGAAGTAAAGCATGTAATATGTTATCCCACGTAGGTACCTAATAATATGTTTTACTACCTTCCAAAGAGTCTTCCCTGGGTTATTCTGGTAATGGCTGACTAATCTAACCATGAAAATAATATCAAGCCAAGTACACATTATAGCGTACATCAAACTACATATAGCATTAGCATAGGGAACACGAGCCACATGTTACTTCTCTTCCTTTTTCTCTGGAGAAAGGCCAAGATGCAATGAAACACCCTTCTCAACAAGAGTGTCAATCGGTTTGGCATCGTGCATTCTAAAACGCTCAAGTACCATATGTAAGTCTCCTGGGATAAACACGGAAGCCTCTTAGTGCGATTCCTGTGAATTTTAAAACCTAGCATGTAATCTACCTCGCCCATATCCTTCATCTGAAAACTAAAGGAAAGCCACTCTTTAGTGTTGACAATCATCCCTTTGTCATTCCCCACTATCAAATGTCATCAATGAACAACGAGAAGATAAGAAAGCTTCGACCATGGTGTCTAACATACACACAATGGTCTTCCTCGATCATCATGAAGACAAAATCTATAATGGCTCGATGGAATCGAAGATACCACTGCCTGGATGACTTTTTCGGCTATATAAGGAGCATTTAATCTGCAAACTCTACACTCATGCCCCTCAATCACAAAACCCTAAGGCTGATCCAAGTAAATCTCCTCATCCAGTACTCCATTGAGAAATGCAATTTTAACATCCATCTAAAAGAGTTCCAAATCAAGGTGTGCGACAATAGCTAGAAAGTGGCGAATAGAGGCAAATCTCATTATTTTTTAGAACGTCTCCTCGTAACCTATACCCCTCGCTAGGTATAACCTTTAGCCATGAGACGGGCCTTGTATCTCTCTACACTTCCATCTGCCTTGTGCTTGACCTTCAAAACCCATTTGTTCCACTGGTCTTGTGTCTAGGGGAAGATCAAAAAGTTCCCAGACTTAGTTCTTCTCCATGGAATTCATTTCATCTTTCATTGCAATGTCACGACCTGAACCCGTAACCCTGATCCCTAGGTGGGATGGCACGAATCACGAGACGCGGCCTTCGGGATCCATTTCTGGACCGCGGATTAGCATATCATAACCAAAGATAAGATGAAATAAACTAACTTTATTCGTTCAACAAAGTGCGGAAGCAAGTAATAAAACCAATGACAAATGATACAACTAACTTGGCACCTAGCTGGGCCATTATTACATCAATTCCCAAAAAGTTCAATAACCATAACATCTGGTCTGTAAACAAAATAAAGTAATG
>JAUPMG010169507.1:0-10630 GCA_031762675.1 Pachysandra terminalis
ATACGACCCGGTCCGGCTCTAATCCGACCCGACCTGAAAATTATAAGGGAAATTACAATTTTGCCCTTTCAAAAATATGGGGTATCACAGTTGTGCACCCTAGCCAGTACTCCGAACGGAAAATAATCAAGAAAAACTAGCCTACTATTCCTGAAAGTTCTGAAACAGTGGCTACTAGGGTGAAGTCTTTGTTAAGTATTGGATTATCATGTTCTATAGGATGTGATGATCTAAGACTTATGATTGTTGATTGAATTAATTTAAAAATTACTTAGAACCCCAATGCTGAAAATTTTCCAAATTTTAAAGCCAATGTAGTTGCAAATGCATTAGGCTGAGGAGTTTGAGAAATTTACAGAAATTATAATTTTACATTTAAATAAGAAGATTAATAAATTATAATTAATTATATGTCACCAAATTACTATAATAATAATAATAATATTTTTATGCGTTAGTTTTTGTTGTTTGGATCTAAGTCTGGGAAAGCACTATTCATGCCAGACCCAGGCTAGGTCCCTCACCTGTTTTTAACTTTTTAAAAATTTTCATGTCTAGAGTGATTTAATGTGATGATTGGGTTTCTAAAATTTTAAGAAAAAATGCTCATTTAAATTTTTTTGAGTTTTCACCTTTGGTTGGCTTCGGCGACCTTTTCGGATTGCCGAAAGTCGGGCCGAAGCCCTAACCGAGTTCTATTTAATGTGTTTTTGGTGCTTTTTCTTCACTTCTTCTTCTCATTCTTCCTTGGTTGTTTCTTCTAACCTATTTCAATCATTTTTCTTGGCAAATCCAGCCCTCCAAGCTCCATTTCAATCAAGGTACACTTTTCCCCTTTCTCATTTCCTTTGTTTTGTTGAATCTGGTGTATTCTTAAACCCTACTTTTTTCCTTTCCTTAATTTTCCTAAACCATTGTATCAACATGCCTAGAGGTCAGAGAGCCAAAAAGCCCTCCAAGAAAACCAAATCCTCTAGGGGATCCACTTCTAGAAGAGAACCCTCACCTGATCAGTATGAAGTGGAAGACATTGAGTCTCCCTCTGATACAGAACCTGAACCTCAGGCAGCTCTCCTTGAGTTCGCCGACAAGAAGATAGTCATAGAGAGACCCACCTTGGATACCCACATGGAATCCTACGGTGTCCCTGCCCTCCTTAGAGCTGTAGGTTGGGAACCCCTGTTGAGCTGGGGCGGTCAGGCCACTACCTAGATCATGTACAGGAGTATCACTGTGACCAACCTTGATTCCTCTTCCATTACTTTCGTCATTTCCGGTGAACCCCATATTCTTGACCTCCAGCTCATCTCTTCCCCCATGAATGTTCCCATGAACAATGAGCTTAGCACCATCGCTGAACTTCCTTTCTCTGAGCGCCCTGCTGTGACCCGAGTTTTGTGTGGCTACAATGCTGCATGGATCAATGAAAACTCCCTTGCTGCCACCAAACTTCGTCCTGTTTATCATATCCTCCATTCTATTTTTCTTCGTGGTGTTTACCCTCGCTCCGGCAACACCAGTGAGCTCACACCATTTATGGTCCGAGTCCTCCACATGGTGGTTACTGATCAATGTCTCTGCCTTCTTTCCTTGGTGATTGGCCATATCATCAGGTTTTTTCGGTACACACGGAAGGGTTCCTTGCCCTTTCCTTGCTTGATGTGTGCCATGGCCAGACGTTGGGAGATTGTGTTGAGCCGTCATGAGAAAGTCAAGATAGAGAAACCCTTTACCTTCATGAACCTTGTTTTGATGGGCCTCCCTCGATATGCGGATCAGCTTCAGCAGCAACACCATCCAGAGGAGGAGCAGCAAGAGCAGGAGCATGAGCCGCTGTAGGAGCCGACAGATCAGCCTCACCAAGGTTCCACCTCAGCCGCACCAGGACCAGACTTTGTCCCTAGATGCAGACCTTCTATTAATGCTCGGCTAGCTGCCCTGGAGAGGGCTAACTCGAGAGCACACCTGCGGACGAGGACAAAGATAGCAACGAAGCGTCGGCGGAACAGGAGGCAGATGTCTAGGCTGCAGAGGAGTGTGGACACCACTCTTCGGTTCTTCCAAGATATGTTCGATTGCATCCAGTCTACTGATGTTGTGCCTCTCTCCAGCAAGCCACCACCACCTCCTAAGGATCAGCCCTAGATGTGTTTTTTTCTTGTTTTCCTGTAGTAGTATAGAGTTCTTGTTTTTGGCGGGTTTTCTTCCCGCAGTGTATTTGATTTTCATTTTCACTTTGTCGTATGTATGTTTTTGGGTAGCCTGTACCGGCCCCCTCCTTTTCAGTGTGAAGAACTAGTGTGTTTTTCTTTTTGCGTAATAGCTGTAATGTTAATGAAATTGTGTTTGTGCTTGTGTTCTCTCATTTTGTGTGCATGCATTTAGTTCCTTACCCTTGCCTGTAGGACTCCATAGAGTAATTTCCGGGACGAAATTCTTTTAAGTGGGTTAAAATGTAAGAACTTGAATAATCACCCCGAAATAATTAAGATTAGAACTCAGGTTTAATTGGAAATCTAATAAAATAAATTCACTAATAGGAAAGATTAGTACTTACCTGGTCCTTAACCACATGCAGTTGAAAACACAATAGGATCAACCTTAAACCCTAAAACTAATTAGGAAAGTTAATTCATTTTAGGGAGCCAGCCTGATTAGTAAATAGTGACTTTAGCAAGTAATTGAACATAAAATAACCAGACAGGATAATAATTATATCTGATAATGCCAGAGACCCTCCTCAGACCCATTAGGAAAAGCCCTTTAACAGTAGTTGCATAGGTGTCCAGTTGGAAAATATAGGACTGAAACACCCGTTTTGCCCCTACTGCGGAACCTATTCTCAACTTGACCACTAAGGCCTATAAATAGAACCCTTAGATCATATTTTCATTTCTCTTCCTCTATTATCTTTCTCTTGGAACCTTGGAGCTAATGGGAGATCATCGGAGACCTCAGAGACAAGACAAAGCAACTTCTATGCACTCCGGCAACCCCCCGAGTTGAGTATCCCTTCCTTGATTTCGTATTCCTTTTGTATTTGAAATTGTGACCAAGGAGAAGGGTTTATTTGTTGAATGCCCATCTTCTACTTGGGATTATTATATGATTTACATGTTTTAGATGGTGATTTAAACCCCTAACCTCCCTATGTGAGTTGAAATATGGAAATCAGATCCCTAAAGTTAGGAATATTGAAAGAAACCCTCAAATCCCCTATATGGACTAATGATCTTGGAAATAAAAGCATAACTGAGTCTTCCTGGGAGGTTGTGTGACCTCCCTGTGAAATTTCGGCCTGATTGGACCCTTCCCGAGGTTCGACGACCTGCTCGACGCACCGAACAGTCCGCTGAATCTCAAAGCTCTTTCTGGGATCACTGGAATGATCGTCGAGACCCTGTTCGGTGATCCAAAGAGGTTGCCAAACCCAATATTTGGTAAAAAAAACTAAGTTCACTTTTGGTCTATCGAGACTCATCCTGACCAAACCCCAAAGTGCCAAATCAATTGACACCATTTTACCATTTTCGGCTTGTCGAAGGGTCGCCGAGGACCCCGCCGAGTAGCTCCCGAGGTCCGATGTAGGAGATTTTAATGTGGGCACGTGTATCTTGACTATCCTCACATGGCTGGCCCATTTTCGGCGCCAAAAGTCTTACCATGCAAAATTTGACTCCCTCAACCCGAATGTTAGCTTTCCTAGACTTGGCCGAGCAATAGAAGATTTTCAAGAACCTTGTATGAATGGCCCCGAAACACTTCCATTAGTTCTAGACCATCATTATATACATGTTTGGATGCTAAGAGTAAAAGTTATGGGGTGATAACCCTCAAATTGGTTGAAAAGGGCACTAATTGATGTACTTCCTTGTATGGTTTGCTAAGATGAATGTTTGGTAAGGTGTCCTTACACCTCAAATACGTATTTGTGATAATTGGAACGTGTTTGGATGCTTAAGTGTGAATGATTTTGGGTATGGAGCTTGTACTTGTTCAGTTTGGCTCATCTCACTCTCATTAGTGGATGTGTTTACTTATCCTCCTTTTATGACATTTATGAATTATCATAATGTGAATTGTGTACTATGGTACTTCATAGAGTAGATTGTGGGACTGTGCCCATATGATTGATATATTGAATATGTCTTTGATGCATTGTGTGTTGCATTAATGAATGGACCTGAATGTGAGGAAATGCATATGGACCTTTTGGCTGTGATAGCCTAATCTAATACCCCATGTGATACCCTCCGGTTTAGGCTGACACTTGAGGTGGCGGACTTGTTGACTATTATTGTCCTATGAGAGGACTTTTATTATGCCCTAGCTGCGAGAGAACCCAATGAGGGTACGCTTCTACAGACTTGAGGGATGATGTTTACCCAAGGATCCGCACGTTAGTATAAGCTTAGAAGATGGTGAACTATCCCAAGGATCCGCACATTGGTGTAAGCTTGGGAGATAGTGAGACCATAATAATATCCTTAATGTTGGATTGTGAATATGTATGATTCCCTGAGGGATTGGCCTGTGGGTGTAAGTCTTGGCCTTAGCCGTAAAAAAGGGGCGAATTCAGGTTGCTAGGACATGCTGGATAGAGATTGAGATTACGTGGGAACTTGCTATATTTCACATTGCCATACAACGTTTCTCTTTCATTTCGCATTTGTGCGTCTTTGTTGATATTATTGTGAGAGCCTTGTGTATGAAACACTTGGCCTAATTTCCATATAGATTTAGGAATATTGTTATAGAGATGTTGACAGTTGAATTATACTCAGTAAGGATGAGAGAGAACAACAGATTGTGGGAAATTATAGTTATTCTACCTTAATATCCAGAACTTATACATATACTGTTCATATACACATATCTTACACTTGTTGCACTTTTCTCATAATGTTGAAGCATGAGCAAATACACTTCATTGAAGGATTACTCATTCTGGCTTCCAGCTAATGTGTATTGTTTTATATATTTCAGATTTCAAGAGCTTAGTCACGAAGAGAGAGATTGGATTGGGTATCGTACTCTGGTAGAATATTAGTAATAGTCTAGAAGTAGGCTTCTCTTCATTTAGATTGTATCAGAATTTGTTTTTGATATTATTAGTTACTTGTATCTTACTAAAACTATTTTAGTCTTCCACTTATGTTTTGACCATTGTGATCCACTCCCATAGAGATATGGGGTGAGAGTTACGAATAAATCAAAAGTCCAAAAAAATTGGGATTTTCTAATTGGTTCGTGAAAAATACTCTAACTTAACTTGCAACTAGAGGAGGCAAAATATTATCCCACTTGTCTACCCTATATTTTAGTTGATTCAGATTGAAAAGAAAAAAAGAAATAATTTTCTTAACGGGTCAAATCGATTTTGTCCGAATGATGAATGGTTGGGTTGGATTGGCAGGTTTATATTATAAACCCATCAGCCCGCTTAAACTCGAGTGATCCATTTATTAAATAGGTTGGTCTGGCTTGCCCATATAATGACCTGACCTGAACCCAACCAAACAAAAAATATGCAAGCTGAATTGGTGGGTTTATGTTTATTAAATGGCTGGGTTTGAGTTGACCATATATTGACCCGAACCAATCCTATAAGAATGGTAAATTGGTTTGGTTGATGGGTTTATAACATAAACCTGTCAACCCACTCAAATTATAAACCCATCAACCCACTCAAACCCGAGCAACCCGCTTATTAAATGAATGAATTTAAGTTGACCATATATTGACCCAACCCTACCCAAACCTAACCTATAGCCACCTACTACTCGTAAAATAGAAGAACTAACCGAAAAATCATCAGAAATCATCTTATTTTCTTAAAAGTAATAACTATTTTTTTCCTTTTCACTTTTTTTTTTTTCTATTCTTTTATTCTAAAATCCAAGATTCCAAACGCAGCCCATTGGTGTTGGCAAAAATCTTATCTTTATTTTTATTCAAAAGAATGGAAAGAAATAAAAAAAAAAAATTTGCTTTGATGCGAAGCGAATTCATACATTTTCCTTTCCAACTTGATAAAACAGTTGCAGTGAAGCAAGAATGTTTATTCATTTTGTTCTTTCTCCAAGTGAGTTTTTATCACCCTTATTAGGCTTTGTTTACTTTATGACAATATTTCTTGATATGCTAATGCCGAATTTAGCAGTATGTTTGAGAGCCTCAGACCAATTTTGTGTAATAAACTCTTTAACTTCTCTTTTACTTTTGTGTATATTCAAAAGTAAATCATGAGACTGATCCTACAATGCTTTCTAAGATAAATACTAAAAATTTATGAGGTGCATCTTACAATCCAAAACAATCAAGAATGGTTCATTATCTGGAAAGGTTATTAAGACTTTGTACTACAATCAAAATGCATCTCTCTTTTATGAATTACAAGGTCTGCTGATAAAATCTCAACAAGCACTGCATAAACCTTTGCCACATTACTATTGTTAGAACTAGTGTGAAAATTATACATGTGAATGGGGAAAAAAAAAATAGCAAAGGTCATTGGCTTGAATCAATTGCTGATGGGTTGGGTTCCAGATTTGGTACTATCGCGGATGACAGCTCAACATGAGAGGCACGGATGGCACCAATAAGTCGTTCTGGCAACTCATCTATAGCATTTGCCTACAGACAAACGAACAATTCCAGAAAAGTTGTAACAGTTGAAAACACATAGCAAGAGCTCTTGCATTACTTTAGCATTAGAGAATTAATGAATGTCAAAATGAAGCAAAAGCTAAATGTTCATGAGGGAAGGGGGGTGTTAATGTCATTTTAATAAATTTCTTTTAATTAGATAAGGCTGAAGTGGTTTCACCACCAGTAGGCTTTAAGGTACTTATAGTCTTCATCAAGTATCTACAGAGAATCCTCTACCATTGTCCTTTTGATGGTGAAGGACACAGGTGATCTATGTTTAATGATCAACATGACAGCACCGATGACGATGATATCATATTATCAGTATTTGGGAATGTGAATAAAAACAAACAAAAACTCAAGGCAGCGAACGAATTGTTATCAAGAACTGTCTCCAGGCTGTGTTGCTTAATGAAAGAAGCTGATCTGGGTGGTTCCACAATTGTTATCAGGAACCGTCCCCAGACTGTGTTGCTTGATGAAAGAAGCTGATCTGGGTGGTTCCACAATTCGTAAAAGCAACCAGGTGATCAACAAGTCAACTGGATCTTCAACATATTTTCTATGGCATTGCAAATGAAAGGGATAGTTCAGATGGGTGAGACCAAGAAACTCAATTAATCCATGGCTTGGGAGGTTTCGGTACCTAGAGGCCAAATGGTGTCAAAGTTTGAAAGAGATGAAGGGATTTATGCAGTGTATCACGATTTGTGGAACAAATATGTACCATTTTCTTATTAATTTCTTCAGCTAACCATGGGAATCCATTTTCAGCAAATTTCGGCAGTATCCCCTCTTAAACAAAAATATATGAGCTTAATATTCTTTTAAATTCTTTCTGTGGAAATTGTTTTCAATTTTATAAATAATCTTTGAAATATCGGCAAAAAGTTGACTTCCGTAGTTTATTATATGCAAATATTTTAAGGTTTTTTGTCAAAAGTCTCAACCAAACCTCCATGTCTCACAAAGTACTAAGAACCAGGGCCTTCATAGTCTCATAGTTAAGAAATGAAAGAAATACATTTAAACACAATGGAGACGTAGGGAGGTGCCTGTAAGAAGGTACAAGGGGCTGCATACTAAATGATCTAGAGGAGTGAGAGAAAGACCAAAAAAGACCAGGATGGAGTTTGTTAGAAATGATTTAGATACACATAATCCCCAAGTCCTCTTCCTCTGTTCAGTAGCTTCAATAAAGGCTTCAACTTCCTTTCAAACACAAAAATGAGACCCCCATAATTTTGCTACACTCCGTAATTCTCCCGAGGACCCAATCTTATAACTTATCAGTTACTAACTTCTCAGAATGTCCAGCTCCTTGAAACTGAAGCTGCAAGGAAATCTTTGACCCCAAGGTTTGATTCTACCTCCCTACTCTTCCATTCGAGCAACAAAATCCCAGGAAGGACCTCACCTTCACCCACTGCTTAACAGACAAGCAAATTCTCCTCCACTTCCAACTAAAAAATTCTCGCTCTCCCTGTTTCTGACCTCCACCAACCTGTCAAAAAGCACAATCTCCCTAAAATCCCCTGCTTCACCATCTCAAGGCTCCCCTTCACCCCCCCGAATCCCCTATAGTGACAAACACCAGGCAACAGGAAAGAAATCTCCAAACTCTTGACCCTCTTCACACCCAACACCTCAAAACCCAAACATCTCTTCCAGATAGACCCCAGAAACAAAAGGCAGAAAAAAAGAAGATAAATATGAACACAAATAAATCAATCCTTAATAAAATTTAATTATATGTATATAAATGGCCCTTGCTCAACAGCAGTGAAAAAACAGACGAGTGTTGCTTCTGCAATGAAAAACAAGGGAGTGTTGCTTCTGCAGTAAAAAACTAGTGTTGCTTCTGCAACAAGAGGGGCAAAAATGAAAAACTATCTTTTATGATAGGAGTGCTGCATCGAATATTAGGGGTCTGAATGACCCTATGAAACAAGCTGAAGTTAGAAGTATGGTCAAAAAGAACAATATCAGTATTCTTGGTCTTTTGGAAACAAAGGTAAGGCCTATAAAGTTTAATAAAAAATTTCACAATCTTCTTTTGGGATGGAGATGCCTGCACAACTACTCTGCTGATGTTCTTAGTATCGTGTGATTTGCTTGGGATCCAAATTGCTATGATGTGGTGATGATATAAAAATCCGATCAAATTGTTCACTGTGAGGCTAGTTCTAAGTACCTCAATGATTTTTTTTTTATTTGTCTCTGTCATTTATGCAAGGAATGACTTGGTTGGGAGAAGAAGGCGTTGGAGGGATTTGAATCAGTTTTCCACCACTGCCCCTTGGATCCTTCTTGATGATCTAAATGTCGTTAGATCTCAAATTGAAAAATGTGGTCGTAGAAACAGTGATATTAATGCTGTAAATGAGCTTAATAAAGTCATTGATGACCTTCAGGTAATGGATCCGAAGTACAAAGGGTACTACTATACTTGGTGGAACCAAAGCATGGGTGATGAGAGTATCATGTCAAAATGGGATTGCGTGCTGGTAAATTTTGAATGGATCAATAAATACAATGCCTCTGAAGCTGAATTCCTATCTCAGGGAATTTCTGATCACTCCCCGGTCATTGTCCACATATTTGATGATGGAGTTAAGAAGAAAGTCCCCTTTAAATTTTTCAACTACTTGGCTGACCATCCTGATTTTAATCTCTACTGTGGAAAAGGCTTGGGATAGGAAGGTCGATGGCACCCCCATGTTCATTCTTATTACCAAACTGAAAGCTGTCAAGCTTGCCATAAAACCCTGGCACAAAAGATTCTTTTCTGATCTTGATAGCCAAAATGTCTCTACCAATAGGAGCTTACACCATGCCTATCTTATGCTCCAATCAAATCATCAAAGTGTTATTTATGCTGGTGAGTGTAAGGCATTGGAATCTAAACTCAGAGATCTTCTAAGAATACTGGAGTCTCAAACCAAACAGGAGTCCAGAATTCAATGGTTGCAGTTGGGGAACAATTGCACTTCTTTCTTCCACAGATCAAAGAATAAAATTACGTCTCTCTCTGATGGCTAGGGTGGGAGAGTCACCGATCAAGGGATCATTGCCTCAAGATTTGTTCAGCACTTCTCTCATCAGTTTGAATCAAGTCCTGTTGATCAGATGCCTATATGGGATTGGCAGAATTCCATATTTAAGCAGATACCAGAGCAACACCAGCTCCTTCTTTCCAAGCAAGTGGGTAGGAATGAGATCTGTAATTGTGTCAAGAACTTTAAAGATGATAAGGCGCCTGGTCCTGATGGTTTCATTGCCTTTTTCTTCAAAACAACCTGGCACATCATCAAGGAAGACTTCTTTCATGCTGTGGAAGACTTCTTCACCCATGGTAAACTCTTGAGACAGGTAAACCACACTCTGATTTCATTAATCCCAAAGAGTTAATACCCCTATGAAGTTAAGTATTATCGGCCCATTTCTTGTTGTAATATAATCTACAAATGCATATCTAAAATCCATGCAAATAGGATGAAAGCTGTTTTTGGTGATCTTGTAAGGCAGTATCAATCTATTTTCATCCCTGGTAAAAGGATATTAGATAACTACCATCTGACCAACGGCAAGCCTAGGTGTGCCTTAAAAGTTGACATTTGTAAAGCCTACAACTCGGTGAGGTGGGAGATCCTTCCAAAAATCCTCAATGCTATGAACTTTCCCCACACTTATATATTGGCTTGTGTCCAGTTTACCTCTTATTCCATCAGGATCAATGGGGGAACTAATGGTTTCATTCAGGGCCACAGGGGATTGAGGCAGGGTGACCCCCTCTCCCCTTACTTGTTTGTCGTAGTCATGGAACTCTTGAATAGGATTACTGAGCAGAAGAAAAGGCATTGTGACTTCAAGTACCACCCTATGTGCCAGAAGCTGAATATCTCTCACATCTGTTTTGCAGATGATCCGTTTCTCTTCTGTGCTGCTGATCTCACTTCTGTTGACACTCTTATGGAAG
>JAUPMG010169518.1:0-10629 GCA_031762675.1 Pachysandra terminalis
TAAAGTAGATTTAAATGCATTTGCTCTCTAAATTTCTAGTTTATGGTATGTTGGAATGCCTAAGACTAATTTGGATTGTTTTATTTCGAATCTTAGTTTGATAGCATGTGTTAGGGTTGTTTAATGTTGGATTGTGATTGTGAATGTATATGTTTGGTTTCTTTGATTTTATTGGAAGTGAAGAATGGTTTGGGTTAATCTTAATGTTAAATGTTAGTTTAATATTATGTTTTAAGGTTAGTAATTGTTAGATTTTAATTCATATATGTAATAGTGTTGTTTTCCCCTTATTGGTGTGTTAGAAAATGGTGAAAACCCCTTTACTTTAGCATGTTTGCGACGTTCGGCGGATTCTTAGGCTTGCCGAAAGGTTCGCCGAAAATGAATTCTGGGCCAAGGGCGGACATTTCGGTGTGCCGAAAGATCACCGATCTTGAATACCCTGCCGAGATGGCCACCGAACTTGAATACCCCGTCGAGATGGCTACCGGGCATGAACACCTCGCCTAATAGGTTTTGGTGCGCCAAAGTGTGAGCCGAAGTGGTCGCCGAGACTGAAACCCCTGGTCTTGTTGCTGAATCTCAGAGAGGTTCACCGAAGAGGTCACCGAGGCAGGTTTAGGTGCGCCAAAATGGTCGCCGAAGATCTCGCCGAACCTGATGTTTGACCTTATGTTTGTATGTTTGTTAGTGCCACATGTACCGTAGTTATGATTGATATTATTGAGCATACACTCTAATATGACTGATGTACCTCATACTCTATATTGGTTTAATGAGATCTTGTTTAGTATGACAGTATGAGAAGTACATTGTGATCATTGTTTCACATGCCACATTATGGACCATGTATGTTGATGAAAGTAAGGATTGGAATGGGAAGAGCACAATACACATAACTGTTGTTTCATCCAGTGCAACACAAGTGAACACTTAAATTATTTCTTATGACATCCTCTTTATATTTCCACTATGCTTGTTACTTAGTTGTAATTAATATTGTTTGTAAATTAGGTGATCGGTGTTGCTTGTTAGTTGTTATTACGCCTTGTACACAAAGACTGAATGTTTAGTTAATGTGAACTCACTCACATACATAGCATTGGCTCTTGACCATGGATTTGGTCTATGAGTAATACTCAGTCTAGAGTCCATAGTTTGGGGACTCAGAATAACTACATGAGAATATTATGATCTGGAAACCATAATAAGTAAGGTGACTGGCAAGGTTGAGTTGAGGGACTTGCTACCCCAATAGACTTAATCATTGTCGAGATGACTCTTGTCATGAGAATTGATAGGTGAGGGAAGTTCACATTAGTGATGCCTAATATCCAAGATATCAGAGGTTCTGCTAGGTATGATTCACAGGGAAGGTCCCATTGGTGATGCCTTGGGATCTAGGTATCCCCACTGATCAAAACTAGCGTGGCACTTGTGTCATCTCGGTTGAAACATCGTGAAACTATGATCCAGTACATAGAATAGTCTGCTTACTCCTACCATGTATTGGGGGGCTGAAAGTTCACATTGGTGATACCTCCTTGAATAGTACGACTCAATCAAGTGTGGAACATACATAGACAGATGGTTATTTCCCATGGTGCGAGATGCATTTTAGGTATAAATCCCAATAGACATGAGGAAAGATGATAAGTGAGGGAAGTTCACATTGGTGATACCCAAAAGCCGAATCATATGCATGATTAATTTATGTGGACTTCATGTAGACAACATTCATATTAGAATACTTGAATTAATCACATGTGGTGGTTTTACGTGTTAAGTACACAGCATGTAGGATTTCATATAATTGTTGCACCTCATGCATTAAAATTATGAATTGACCTCATGCATCTCATTTCATGTAATTTGTATATCTTGTTGTGTGAACTAGATTTATACATAAATGGTTTGAATTTACTTTAGTCTAGCATAATTGTGAAAGTATTTACTTACTGGCTAGTGTAGTTCATGCTTTACATCAACCACATTTCAGGTATGTTAGTCGAAGATCAAGATGAAGCCCAGATGAAGATGCTGCCGTGATTTATGTTTATTGATGCAATATAATAGTTAGTAATTGTCTTTAATCTAGATTTTCCATTTTATAAACATCTATTTAGATTTCAACAAATCCCGGACTTGTATTATATATACTTTCTATCTGTTGTTTACCATTTAGACTTAAATGTACATTTCACCTTAGTATTTCTCCTTTGTATGAAATTACATGTATATATATTCTTGCGACTCTAATAATTTAATTTCTATAGATGTAATCTTCTTTAGGATTTTATTTAGGTATTTACCTAAACTATTATTAGAAATTGATTTGAAAATACTAGACTAGTTTGTATTTCCGATGCCTATATAATGAGTAATTATATTGGATATTACTTAAGAACTTTAAAATCTCATAATTTGTATCTTAGTTAATATCCATATTATATATTTAACCCGACTTGGCTAGATATCGCTTGCCACTCCCAAGCTCTGTTTGGGGTGAAGGTTGCGAATCCAAATTCTGAACCTCCAACGAGGATTTATGGGTTGGGTTGTGACAATACCGCCTTGTATCGTTGGGGAATTTTTTAAATATTTTTTCCTAAGTGATGTCCTATTCCCTCCATTTTTTGCCGATGGATTCCAGACAATATTTTCGCCGGTGAGCCGAGATGTCGAATTTTTCCTGAATTGCACAAACCAAGGCAAATGAGGAATTACATTATGGCATTACATAGTCCAAAAAACTAAACAGATTTACTATATTTAAGAAAGTATAAGAATTATACATTAATTAACAGCCAAGCACACTCCTAAGGCTCTGGCCTGATAGCCCTCCAGTTTGGGGCATCCAACCTGAACAATTGCGCTTCCCGCGCTAGCAAACCCATATAGATTGCCAAATTAACCCCAGCCTTGCCATTAGGAACCCCATAATGATTTAACTGGACCAACATCTTCTACCCTAGAGGCAATTGATGTAGGTCCAGGCATCGGGTCAGGCCTTGAACCCTCCTCGATGCGGGTGGCTGTGAGGTCCCAACATCATCCTGGGATCCGTCAGTCATATCTGAGATTTAAGACAACATAAAAAACATGTTAGAAAAGTTAGTAAACCAAAGGCATTAATTATTTAACATTCAAAATTCATATTGGGTCAGTCTAGATAACGTATCGGGTCAGTTCAGACAATTATTTAACATACAAATTTCATACCCGGATTGTCCAGATAATTATTGAACATTCAAAATTCATATCGGGTCAGTCCAGATAATTATTAACATTCAAAATTCATATCGGGTCAGTCCAGATAGTTATTTAGCATACAAATCTCATACCCAGACTGTCTAGATAATTAGTATCAGCCCAGATAATTATTTAACATTCAAAATTCATATCAGGGCAGTACAGATAATTATTTAACATTTAAATTTCATACCGGGTTAGTCCATATAGTTATTTAATATTCAAATTTCATATCGGGTCAGTCTAGATAGTTATTTAACATACAAGACACACTGGAACAATTACATTAAGCGCTTTTGGAAGCATTTTCATCAAAATCCGATTCATCTTTGGTTGATTCTTCATCTTCGGTTAATTCTTCATCTTCAATAGGAGGTGTGTTTTGCTCATTCCATTGTTAGGATATGGGTAATAATTCAAGACCACCACCTTCAACGGTTTGTCCTGGCACGCCCTCCCTCACCCATCCAAGACTACTATCTCCATGATGTTCTATGCTATCTAAGCGTTGATCGACAAATGACTTATTCTCTAAAAAATCAGCAGTATCACCAGTAGAATCATCATCCATGTCGAACAAGTCCCTAGGTTTAGTTTTTATTACAACATGCTACTTTGGTTCACTGGGGTCTTGAACATGGGACACTTGTTCTGCTTGAGATGTTAAAACATAGGGTTCATCAGTACCTTGGAGCGCGGGTAATAATCTATTAAAGTTGACAAGTGTGAACCCGAACTCATCTTTCTTAATTGCTCGTCCCTGTGCCATCACATCTGCCCATTCACACGAACAAAATGAAATTTAACCGTTCTGAGTATGACAACTCTACAATGTCTGTTAATCGACTGTAATATGTAATTTATTTTGCGGTTTCTGTCTCTTACAAATGGATAACTTTTAGTGCTCGCGGTTACTGTAACTTCACTTTTCTGATTTTTTCGTCCGATCTCCTTGTTTACAGTACGAAACTATATCCATTTACGATGTAACCTTTAAACCTTTTTGCAATTGATGATGGGGGCAAGTGAGATGACATCGTCGGGTATCTCAATTGATGAAGCCGACAATCGCTAACCCCATACGGATATTGCGAGGATCAGCCGCAAAACTCGGATTCTTGAGGTCAAGTTCTTGCCAAGTAGGTGAATCCGCAGGATGTCTTAACACCCCATCTGTAGTGAGACTGTCACTATGCCACCTCATATGTGCAGTGGTTTTTAATGACATGTATAACCTCTGCAACCTTGGTTTCAAAGGGAAATGCCTCAAGATCTTAGCCGGCGACTTCTTCTTCCCAACCAAATTATCATTCACCGTCTTCCATCTTGACGTACCACAAGTATCACACGACTGTCTATCGGCAGTATCCTACCAAAAAAGCACAACAATCATTAGGGCATGCGTCAATTTTTTTCATAATTCAGACCCAAGTCAGAAATAATCTTCTTCGTTTGAAAGAATTTTTGCGGCAATGTTAAACCCACAGAAAATGCCTCTAAATAAGTCAAGCAACATGGTAAAAGACTTGTTGCTCCACCACATAAACATTTAATATGAAACAATCTTACAATAAACGATAACTTAGTATGGTTCTTACATCCCGAATACAATTCCTTCTCTGAATCCTTTATTAATTTCAAGAATTTATCAGTTTCATTATTCAATCCGAAAACAGGCGTCTTTGTATGGGCATCTTTTTCCCTAAATGTATTGGGGATTCCAAATGCATCGCGTAATAACTCATCCATCCCATCATCCATTTCACTGGTTACAGAATTTGCAGGGAACAAATTTTTTGTGGTATACGTCGAAGTTATTTCCTCTCCATGATGTAATCACCTGACGTAGTTCTTATCGAACCCATCACATATCATGTGTTCATACGTTGTATCTCTATCCTGATAGAATACGTTGTTGCATCTCGGATAAGGATATTTCAACTTCCCATTCAAAATAGCCCCATGATTAAATGGATATTCTATAAATCCTTTCACCCCTTCAATATATTCCCGACTAGCCCTATGCTTACGAATCCAACTCCTATCCATAACGTAAGAAAATTTCAACTTAAACGACACCCGAATTCTTCGTTCAATATGCTGCATGCATCAAATTAGAAAATTCCAGCAAGGAGAAAACAGACCAAAATGTAAAATAACCTTCCAACACTACTTAGAGACAACCTGACCAGTTTCCTAACTATAAAACAGGGAAAATTGAGACGCCTAAACTGATGGATTTCGTAAAGATGGGGTAAACCTTTGGCCCGAACTCGGTGGGTTTGGTTCAACTTCGCAGATAGAATAACCGCTCCTCGTTGACATCCAATCTACGGCTAGTTAGCGAGAACCGGGTTATATTCAAGGTAACCGCGTAGTGTGTTTTACACTCCTCTTTTGACACGCAGTAAGCAAAAAACCCAAATTATCTATCTAAAATGGAAATATTCAAAGAAGCACCTACAATATGTAAAGAGAGGTCATGTTCATGAACTGCATAAATTATAATATTAAATTCTAAATAAATACAAATAATTTAAAGGTGAGACATACCTCAATGCAACATGAGTATTTTCAAGCCAGGTATAACCTGTAAGTAAATGATGTATGCTATATAAATTTTTATGCCTATTCAGGATTACCAACTATATTACTCCCTAATTTTATAATTTGAATATTTCTCTAAAAATTTCAGCAGCATCACTGCGTGTTTCTTCAAATACGTTAGCTAACATGACATATTATACTCTCGATTAACCATACTAAATTGATAAACGAAAAGTACATAGTCAAGTAAACTACGTATCCGTAGAACACACAGAAATGCTTGCCAAAATTAAAAGAGAAATAATCAAATCATAAAACAAGTAAAATAGTTATTAATCTCAAACTGTCCACTGGGACAATCCAAAATGTTATATGTGTGATAATGCATTTTCATATTTATATTCTATGAAAAATTGCAATCTCCTTAGTGAAGATGGAATGCATCCATAGCAAGTAAAATGAAGAACAAATCACATATATAACCTTTCAGATGGGCAAATCATTAAACACTCCATATATACCAAATAATTCCACCAACACCCCCGTATCTCCGTTTTTCAAGGCATACACGCACTTCTGGTAATTCACAATAATATATAACAAATGGAACAACGAAACATAACAGAAACACAAACAGTCATAAATTTAATTTTTTTTAAAACAATCATAAATTGTTTTAGGGTTATTGAAGGATCCATATTGGATCCTCCGATCTGTCTCATTTGAAATTCTGTCAAATCGTCTGGATTACACAATCTAACTTGGTTTTAGACCAAGCCAGAGAACTCTAGCAATTTAACTTATAACTTGTTTACGAAAATGAAGGTGGCATCTCAGGCCGAGCACCCACCCGAACCGTGAACAACAACAAATTGACTTCCAGGCTACGACTGTAGCTTTGGTTCCAACCTGAAAGGTTGACTTGGAAAAAATCCTCACAGTCTAGAAATACTTCTACAAGTATCAAATATTATGGATCTTAATAAACTGTGATTATTTCTATGTTGTTAATATCACTATCTTTAGTTAATAAAATATTTGGGTTGACCTTACCCAAACCGAACCGAGTTGTACTCCTAATTATGATGATGATGACATAGTGTTTAAAATCGGAATCGAGTAAGGGAACTTCCCAATCTGATACTGAGTTAGATCGCAAACCCATGAAATAAAGTGAGTCTAAATTTCAATTTAGTAGGCCAGGCCATGGGCTCTGGCCTAATCAAAATTGGACCAAAATTTGTCCCTCTGATTAGGCCTGTCAACAAGCCAAGCTTTAGCTCTATAATTAGGCTGGCGAGCCGAGCCTGAGTCTAAAAAAAAAAAGCTCATTATTTTAATAAGCTTTGAGCCAATCATGGGTAAGTTCGACTCAGTTAAAGTTCAGCTCAGTTTGTATATGACATTATATTTCAATATTCATATATCTAATATTATTTATTAATATTAAATTCATATGTTAATATATTATATTATATATAATAATAATTATCAACTATAATGTCAATGTATTTGTACTAATTGAAGTAGGTAAAGGAGGATATGCCTTCAATAATATTATTATTTCTGCAAAATGACAATGACAAAAATAATATTATTATTTTTTATCAGTAAAAAGAGCTCAATGAAATATAATAGATAAGAAAATAATGTTATTTATGGTTCAATAGATAAGAAACTCATTGAAATATAGGAAGTTGATAAATACACTTGCATACACTTGCAAGTGTATGCAAGTGAGAGATCTAATAGATGACATGGGCTGTAGTAATACAAATCCCATACAAACACCATCCTTGTAACCTAGGTCATTGATTTAATTCAAGCTACCCCAGTCCAGAAAGTTGAAATATAGGAAGTTGATAAATCCCTAATTTGGTTCATGATTCTTGATACTCAAGTTTATCAAAATCTATGTTGGTAGGAAAAATTAACCAAAAAGAAAAATAGGAGCAAAGTACAAACTAATCAAGCCAATGGATTTAATACAGAGCAATGTAATCAATTCCAATTCGAAATAAACTTCATCAATCCATTGATGTTTTTAAGTTGATAGTGATGACGACCGAGGTGAGGGCATCAGAAACCAACGGACGACGAGCGATTGACGGCGACGGTGAGCGATTGACGGCGAGCAAGAGGAAGAAGGACATCGCCGAGCGAGAGGGATTTGGGCAGAAGAAAGTGAGCGGGAAAGTTTTCACGTGAAAGAGAAGGGATTTCGCAGGGTGGGTTATAAACCATTTGTCGGCGGTCTTTAGAAAATCGCTGACGGATAAAAACCATATTCGGTGGTCCATAAAAGACCGTGATCAATACTGGCCCTAACTCAGCAGTGCAATTTGGACCACTATTAATTGTTACTATTTGGGAGCGGGCGGTCTAAAGACAGCCGACAAATATTATAACTATCGGTGATCCATTTTGACTGTCGAGGTAACTGAATTGGACGCTGTCTTTAAATGACTGTCGTTAAATACCACCGACAAAACCACTGTGTTTTGTGGTGTATGCAAATAATGATATGAATGAGATGTGTAATGCAATATGCTGGTTCAATTGTTAATGAATGAATGCATGCTCATGCAACAATATGTATAACCACCACATGTGATTCATGCACAATAATATGATGTGCGAATATGCATGTTGTTTGGCATTTGATAATTGTATGCTCACATCCGATCTCAATCCATATACTCGAGATGTCCCACCAATGTGAATTCCATCCCCTTATACAAGGCTGTGATATATGATTATTCTATGTGCACAACATATTTTATTGGGGCTTTGACCAAGAGGACACAATCCCCTCACTTATTTTTGATCATAAGGACTCATCCCAAGGTCTGACCAATGTGAACCTGCCCTTGTGAACCATACATTAGCCGATCCACTAAGAGAATTTTGCTCTTATGATTCAGATATTTGGCCTCATCAATGTGAACTTTCCCTCACCTATCATCTTACACAAGTCTCTTGGGACCCCCATACAAGGCCTATTCCTCACCTTGGGTGAAGCAAGAATTTAGTCTTTTGGGATATCTAGTCCCTCAACACATAAAAATATGAACTCCTCACCATATTATAATTTCAATATTATAATAACACTCGTGATAGTCATAAGTTCCAGAATTATGGAACCAAATGTCAATTCAAGGCATTCAAACCTATTCATGATCATGAAGCTACATAGTCAATGATATGCAAGTGAGATCTGCACCGTAACTAATCAATCAAAGTAAGTGTATGAGCAAGTGTACTTTGAACTAATTAATATGATCACAATGAGTTTAGAATCAATAGGCATTCATATCAAAATATCACATGTCTAGTAAACATCAAAATCCCTCCTTAACAAGTCATAAATGCGAATAGATCATCAAATTCAAATTCTAACATCATGGGCAATCTCAAATAGTCATTATTGATGTGTATGCAAAATTTCATATCAATCGGACAATCTTTGTAATTTTCGGCATACCGAGGGTCTCCCCTTTAGTAAGTCGAGCACAGTCCTTGGGTGGTTCGGTAGGCCTTTCGGTCTACTGAACTCCCTCGGCAGCTCAACCTTATTTTTCAATCTGTGGCCCTCGGTATACCGAAATTCCTTTGGCAGCTCAACCAATAACCTCCTTTTTTTTGTCTATGGGTGTAATAACCCAAACAAAATAATAGGGCTTATGTGTAAATACCAGAAAGTTAGGGGTTAATTTAAAACTTTTAGTAACTACCATGTTATTTGACTTTTGACCAATTGTGGTTGGTGGGTTGTACAATTAAGAAACTAAGTTAAAGCACACACAATCATTACTTCTAAAGTTGAATGTGTGGTTAAGATCTTGTAGGAGATTCCAATCTCCAATTAATGGCTCAAATCTAAAAGCTCACAATTAGAAGTATTCTCTACAAAACAAAGTTAGTAATTATCTAGGATTCAAAATCTAAAATAGAAATGTAACCAACTTAGAAATAAGCCACATGGGCTGGGAAATTCATCTAATGACTGAGATTTAATAATTCCCACTGAAAGGTTAAGATTAAAAGTTCTTAGTTACAAATTCTGGAGCTCCTAAGTGCCTATATAAGCATGAGGCATTGGGAGGATTGATTCATCACTTGGAGAAAAACAAGAAGAAGAAGAAGAAGAAGAAGAAGATCGAGAGGTGTACTTCTCTACACCAACCTTCAATAGCAAGGTAAGTATTCAAGGATAATTTAGTTTATAGTTCTAATAGGTGTTCAAAGTTACTTTTAATTGTTTGAAGTAGTTTCCAAGTTTTCATTATGGTTTTCAAAATTTAGTGGTGGATTTGATAAGTATTGATCTAATGATGTTTACTAATGTTTCTTTCTTGGGTTTTGTGTGGAATTCAAGATTAAGGAGGACTACTTAACAAGTTTTTTTGATTGGAGTTGAAGAGGAGTCAAAAACAGGCCAAACTAGCGAAATCGGGAAGTTTGGTGGCCTCCTCGGCGCGCTAAACACTCGCCGAACACACCCAAAAACCCCTCGGCGCACACTCGGCTCGCCGATCCCTTTAGTATGTTTTATTGGTTCCTGGAAAGTACACCGAAACCCCACTCGGTGCGCCAAAGGCACGCCGAGCGTCACAGAATAAATTTTATTTATTTATTTATTTTATTTTTTTTACCACTTTGCTTTGAGCGGTTCTCACAAGCTTGGTAAATGTCAATTTCCATATATTTTCTACATCCTGATGATCATATTAACCTTCTCTATTTGATTCTCCTCTTGCCTGCAGTGCCTTTTCGGGTTGTCATGCTACTTGAAACCATACATTCCATCATCACTAATTAATACCAGGT
>JAUPMG010169549.1:0-10629 GCA_031762675.1 Pachysandra terminalis
TGATGGTGGTGGTGGGGTGGTGGTGGTGGTGGGGTGGTGGTGGTGGTGGTGGTGAGGCGGGTGGTGGGATGGTGTTGATGGTGGAATCAAGTTTGGATCTGATTCTGAGGTCAAGTGTATTTTTCAAAACTCATTTCGAAAAACTCATTCCAAGACTTGCTAGTCAAACGTCCATTTTTTTGTCAAAACTCTTTTCAAGGCTTGGAATAAGCTAGCCAAACGTCCATTTTGTTGTCAAAACTCTTTCCAAGGCTTGGAACTCATTCCAAGCCTTGGAATGAGTTCCGAAAATGGGAGCCAAACAACACTTAGGGGTGTAATAGCCAATTCATTATTATTATGTTTAGTCCTAATTTCAAAATATTTATTCATATTGTCGTGGTTACTCTTTATACTGCATTATTTTGAGATTGGAGAATAATACAACTAAGTGTGCTTTTGTGGAGGTAAACACAATCTGTCGAACCATGTAAATTTGTATACTTGTGTGCTTTACTTTATCTTTTATTGTTTTATCTTTCTTTTCTAACAATTAAAATGGAAGTGGGTTTTAGGTTGATTTGCATCTCATGGTTATAGAATGATCAGTCGTTATCGGTTTCATTGATGCTTTCGTAACATTATGCAATTACAACCTCCATATCTATTGGGTAAGCAAATCCGGGGCTAGTTTATAGTGCGAAGGGTAAGATCTTATCCATTCTTTGCCAATGGAAAAACATGTGATGGTCACGTCTCTCTAATCAATAGCCAACGACCAACGACCAATTTTCAAATAGATAAAGATAAAGAAAACCAGTTGATGATCATATCTCCACGTATTCACCAAAGAAAAAAAAAAGAAAAGATCACATCTCCACGTATACTGTCCACTAGTTGTTTTGCTCTTCTATCTCTTTTATTATTTTTGTTACGGGGCCTTTTATGTTTGACAAGACAGGCCTATCTAACAGGTGTATGGCATCCTGAAGCTAGATTGGAGATCGGACGGCGTTAGATGAGTCATGACAAGCCACGAACTGTTAAGGTCAAATGTTTGGTTTGCTTACATCAACTGGTCGGTGCACCGCCCAAAAAAAAAATCAAGAAACGTAAGTAACCATATAGGTAGGAGTAGGACCAATCCAAGGGGATTAATTAAAATATGCGACAACCAATTGTCCGATGTTTCTACTTTCTACCACATAATACCTGGAATTATTGAACAAGTGGGGATATGGGATCCTCTTCGAAAAACGAAGAAGATGATTTTAGTGGGGATATTTTTATGTAGTTCTAGTAATCACACATGTATTCACGTAAAAGTAACATCTAATTTGATAGAGAATTTTTTTGAAAATTCGAATTTGTATGCATCGAGATACATGATCTAATTCATTTATGACTTTCGGATCACTTTTTAACAGAAACAATAAAGATATTATCTAATCCAAATACAATTTGTACCCTTTTTTTTTTTTATGACAATGATAGAATTATTATTGATTACCAGAAGAATTGGTGTTGAAAAGAATCAACACTCACTAAACCTGCTTTGTCCCGCATTTCTCGCCAGAAAGTGTGCAACTTTATTACCCATCTTATGGGTATATATAAAAGAACATTCAATCAATCCTAAAGCTAGTTGTGATGTATTTTGGATTAAGATTTCAATTTCAGTATTCGGTTTTTTCTTTCTTGATATTGAATTTATAATTTCTTAAGAATTTGCTTCAAAATCGACTCGATTGAATTTGTGATTTTTCACAAAACACACAGCTTTCTTCATTGCAACAACTTCACACACTAGAACAGTCTCGATATCAATTATTTCTTTACTAAATACAGATATAAATTTTCTCTATCATCTGTTAATATACCCCCCAATTCCTATTGTTTCTGTATCACAATCTCAAAAGACATCAAAATTAAATTTAAAGCACCTACAATTTAGAGATTTTCTTGTTGTTTGTTTCATTTTTTGTAATCCAATAACACCATTCGCTCTTGCACTACCCAACTATAAAAGGTCATTTCCCATTTTATAATTTTCGATAGCTTATCTTCATTTCACTATTGCATTATATATATATATATATATATATACTTTAAAGGCCCCACTAAAACTTGATCTTTTTTAGTGGGGCCTATTACTATTTGGGTCTCAACCCTTTGGCATAGCAGCTGATGTAATCCTTACATGGATTTTTAATTAAAGCCCCATCTGACGAGAAATAAAAACCTTCATGTGGAAAAGCGTTGCAGACTTCTCTCTCCGTACATGGTGCTTGCTATAGCGAAAATTGAAGATTTAATAGGCATGATCATTGTTAGCAGTAGCAAAACTCCGTACGTTTTGACGCTTAACGAGAAAAACATAATTTTTTGTTTTTTCTCATAAAAACTCACTCCTGATCTTGTTAACCAAACGCCCATTTCTTTTATCAAAACTCATTGGAAGGCTATGAGTTCTAAAAATGAGAGCCAAAACAACTTAGGGTATAATAATCAATTTATTTTTATTATGTTTAGTCTTAATTTCAAAGTATTTATTCATATTTTCGTGACAATTTTTTGTAAAACATTGTTTTGAGATTAAAGAATAATACAATTGGGTGTGCATCCCTGGACGTAAACACAATGTGTCGAACCATGTAAAGTTGTATCCTCGTGTGCTTGATTTTATCTTTATCTTTTTATCTTTCTTTCCTAACGATTAAGATGGAAATGGGTTTTGGGTTGATTGTATATTAGGATTATAGAATGATCAGTCGTTATCGGTTTCATTGATGCTTTCCTAACGTTATGCAATTAAAACCTCCATATCTATTGGGTAAGCAAATCTGTGAATGATAAGAACTTATCCATTATTTACCCAAACGAAATTTCCGACCAGTTTGTAATAATTATAGGAAGTTTCATAGTGGCTATGAAATGTTAGATCTGATCAGCTAAAGTGGCATTAAGTGCGACAGAATAAGAGCATGAAATAATCCTATTCGTTCTAATCGATCTAGCATAGCAATATTATGAAAAGATATAGAGAAAGCGAGTCACCTTGTCTGTCGATTTGCGTGTGGAAGACAAGGGCCATAGCCTAATCCATTATAAGAATCTGATGTGACAATACATGAATAACCTAATCTATTTAACATGAATAGACCAATTGGACACAAATGCACATTGATTCTGGACAATCAATCAATGGATTCTATTCACTAAAATTCTAACAAAAATTTATCCAAACTCAATTATTAAGTTACAAGGCATCGAAAATACGCAAGTGTTGCTGTGTTGGCAAACCTTTTATCTATATCCTTTCAAAAATCCCATGCCTTCTATTGGTCCACGTGTTTCAAAAATTCCATGCCTTCCTCTCTCTCTCTAGCCAACTACCAATTTTCTATTGGATAAAGAAGAACGGTTGATGATCATATCTCCACCTATTCACCAAAAATAGCTCCACGTATAGTTCCTACTCGTATTTTTTTTACTCTTTCATCTCTTTTTATTAATTTTTTACGATATGTTTGACAGGACTGGGATATCTAACAGGTATATGGCATCCTGAAGCTAGTTGATTGAAGATTGGTCGACGTCAGATGAGTAATGACTCGCCACGAATTGTCAAGGTCAAACGTTTGGGTTTGCTTTTACATCAACTGGTGCGGTGCACGTGCACCGCCCCACCAAAAAAGAACAACAAACGAACGTAACCTTAAAAGGGGACAGAGGTAGAATCAATCCAAAGAGATTAATTAGACTGGGTTATAATAGAGATATTTTATTACGGATTTTTTTATTTTTGGTAATAAATATTTTATTACGGATCCAAATTTGTATGCATCGAGATACGTAATCCAATTAATCTACTACTTTCGAACCCCACTTTTTTATAGAAGCCACAGAGATATTATCTTAGTCCAAATACAATTTGCAACCTATACTTCCAAGGCTCCCTAAAACTTGATCTTTTTAGTGGGGCCTATTACTTTTTGGGTCCCAACCCTTTGATATGGCAGCCGATGTTAATCCTTGCATGGATTTGTAATTAAAGCCTCATGGCTCCCATCTGCCGAGAAATAAAAACCTTGGTGTGGAAAAACGTTGCAGGCTTCTCTTTCTCTATATGGGCATGATGTTGGTATTTATAGCCAATAGCGAAAATTGAAGATTTAATTGGACCACGATCACCGAACCAAAATCGATTAGGATCGGTTTGGTTTTGAGTTTAACTGACCCATGTTGCATCCCTAATAGGGGGTGTAAATGCAATATCAAAACAAACAGAAGTGTAAGTAGAATTAATTCTAAAAATAAGAAGACAAGTTAGGGACGATAAAGAGAAGGAAGAACATTACTGTATCGTGGCTGGTTTTGTGAATAATCACTATAATATTACTTATCCACAGGAAATTAAATCAACGAGTGATTGTATCCCGTCTCTAGAAGGACTAAAGAGTAAAACTTGTAGACTGTTTAATACCGATCGAACCAGGCTAAGGAAAATAGTAAGTTAAGGTGCTAGAGATTCTCCAACCCTATGGCTCTAATTGAAATTGTGACTGAACCTTTTGCAGGCTGCCTACGTACCAAAATAGGGATCAAGTCAGACGTAGTTCAAGGTCTGGGAATTTTGGCAGAGGTGATTTCTCCTCTCATTTTTCATGATCTTTCTCATCATCCTTGAATGAGGGAAGTGAGCTAGTATTTATAGCTTTGTAAAGGAATTAACCGCAGTTAGAATTCCCAACCATCGTTTATGACGGTGGTTAAGAGGTTCGCCTGGGGTAGTACGCATTATGTATCCCAGTCTCTTAGGTGGACCAATCACAAGTCATTTGGATAATTAAATGTTTACCACTGAGAAACCGTGACACAGCCTATGACCCCAATACAGCCAAGTGTTGGCGAGCCTCACAACCCGTTGATATAGGCGTTGGCGCCTCAGTACATATAAGTGATAATGAAAGATGTTTAGCCTTACCGTCGTCGAGACTGTCTAGTCTTGGCGCCATCGTGGCTACTAATTTTAGTACTTTTGAGACTATGTGACCTTCTACGTCGTCGAGGTTCCCTCTAGACGGAGGATAGTATCGCCTACGACATCATCGAACATCGCTCTAGACGAGGGATAGTATCACCTACGATGTCATCGAGCATCGCTCTAGACGGAGGGTAGTATCGCCTACGACATCATCGAGCATGGCTCTAGATGGAGGGTAGTATCACCTACGACGTCATCGGGCATCGCTCTAGACGGAGGGAGTATCGACTTCTTACATCTTTCATGGCTATCTCTCTTTTCAGATGTAAATTCATATCGATGTGTCGACGTCTTACATCGTCCAGGACTGTCTCTCTCCTCAGGTGTAAATTCATATCAACGTGTCGATGTCTTACATCGTCCAGGGTTGTCTCTCCCTTTAAGTGTAAATTCATATCGACTTGTTCACCGAGACGAGTCTCTTTGGTGAACGTGAGGCACATCTCTAAAGCTCTCAAGAACCCGAGGGGTTGTCCCAGCGCAGGTGGGCGCCCTCGAGTATGACTTGAGAAGATGTCCCATCACAAGTGAGACTCTCAAGAACCCGAGAGCTTGTCCCATTGCAATTGGGCACCCTCGAGTATGACTTGAGAAGTATTTATGCATCGGCATCCTGCTGTAAATGGATCTAGCATCCCGTTGTGGAGTACTTGTTGATATTAGCTTCATTGCATATTCATTATGAGTGTTGATTATCTTGTGATTTATGTAATAAAAAGGGTTATCACGGTAGCACACTACCTTCTCCCTATATCTATGTATTGGTCGTATATTCCTTGAACCGGTTCCTTAAACTGACCGGGGTTCTTCCTTAGGAATTTCCCGAGGGTTATACCCATAGGTATCAATGGAGATCTTGCTATGTGTTAGTCATAGTCCTGACACGTGACGGTCTATTATTGGGCTATCTACCCTTACTATTTTTTATATCTACATTTCAGTCCCTCTGACCACAAGGATCATCTTCAAGATATTGATGTGGTCATGGTATAGTTTGACTAACATTGTCACTGCACACCGATCACTGCCCTTGAGCATTGGCGTGGAGATGTATCTCTTAGTTGGCAACCCATCATGGAGTATTAGCATCCCGCCATGTAGTATAGAGACGCATCTCTAAGTCGGCATCCCATCTTAGGGTATAGAGACTCATCTATTAATTGGCATCTCATCATGGAGTATTGGCATCTCGCCATAGGGTATAGAGACACATCTCTTAGTCGGTATCCCTCCATGGAGTAGTGGTAATATGATGGTCATCATTAGCGTACATTGTATGCCGTTACTTTTGAACCCGCCCATTTTTGTTCTTGGGCCTTGGTACATGAACCGGTCCCCACAAATTGGGTAATATTAAATCATAATGGTAGTGTCTGGCGCCACCTCATCCGCAGGATGGAGGCTACCTTTGATGCCCCCCTGCTCCTGGGGTCTAGCGCCGATAGGATCAATCCTCACGGGATTGAATAATTTAGTTTGACCAAGTCAATAAATTTTGAGTTTTCTTGGCGCCACCTTACCCATAAACGGAGACTACCTTTGACGCCCCTTGCTCCCGGGGTCTGGTGTGAGTATTATCAGTTTGATATGATTGATATGGTAGTATTGGTACAACAGGATTGATACTAATCATTAATAAATAAATAATTTATTTTTCTGGCACCACCCCACCCACAGGCAGGGGCTGCTTTTACTACTATTAGTTTGACATGACTGATACAGTAGTATCAGTTTGATAGGATCTATACATTAGTATCAGCTTGATATAACTGATACCAGCAATATCAGCTTCATAGGATTGATACCTGTAGTATCAGCCTGATAGGACTGATACTATTTTTTTTTTTTTTTGCCTTCAGTGATGCCTTGCCTACAGCAGCAGCGATAGGACTGATACCAGCAGTGGTATCAGCTTGTAGTATCAACTTGATAGTACTGATACCAGCAGCGATATCAGCTTGGTAGGACTGATACTAGTTTTTTTTTTTTTTTTGCCTCTATGTCATGCCTTGCCTACAACAGTAATGATAAGACTGATACTAGCAGCAATATCTGCTTGATATGACTGATACCAGTTTTGTTTCATGCCTTTGCCTGCAAAAGGATTGTCCTGACGTCATCAGTGACATCATGCCCCTGTTTTTTTTTTTTTTCCTCAGCCTCATGCCTTTGCCTGCAGCAGGTTTGTTAGGACTAATACCAGCAGCGGTATCATCAGCTGATTTTTTTTTTTTTTTTTTTTTGCCTTTGCCTGCAGCAGGATTGGCATGACATCATCAGTGAAGTCATACCCTGAGAATTTTTGTTTTTGCCTTTGCTTGCAGCAGGATTGATAAGACTGATACCAATAGCAGTATCAGCTGATTTTGTTTTTTTTTTGTTTTACCTCTGAATCAAGCCTCTACCTGAAGCAGGATTGGCATAACGTCATCAGTGATGTCATGCCCTGAGATTTTTTTTTTTTTGGCGTCATTATCCGATCATCGTCGTGATCAATCCTCATCCGGACTGACCCTCCTCAAGATTGATTATTCACGGGACTTTACTGCAATCATCAACAGCTAGTCTTCCTCGGGACCTTGCTGCCATCATCAATAGCTAGTTCTCATCGGGACCTTGCTGCAATCATCGATAGCTAATGTATGCGCACATACTTTCCTTATTCTTGCATTGTTTTAATCAATTCAATAATCTGCTTGAACTCTCTCTCATAGACCATGCTGGATCATCCTCCAAGCATAGTCAGCGCCCTATGGGTAGTCCCCCAAATCCTTGTTCCAGGTGAAAAAACACCGACCTCTGATCTTAAGGTTGAAGAAGATGAAGGAAACGATGTCGATGAGGGTTCAACTCATGACTCGGACCTTGTTAGCCTTGATGTTGACGCATGACATTACAGCATCGGCTCGAGTAGGATGGTGTTAGTAGCAGCAGTCTCTCCTGGTACTTCTCTTACATCATGCTCGGCTGAGAGGGGTGAGACTTTGATTATTGTTGCTAGTGTCTGTTTCGTTCTAAGCATATCTTTTGCTTATGTGAAGTGATCATTTTAACTCTTGCAGGTGAGTCCCCCAGGCATCAATGTCCTCCTACTCTTGGTGTTGAGGACGCTACTACTGAGACTCCCTTCGCAAGGGAAGAGACTCCTACTGCTTCCCCAGTACCTCTAAGGAAAACATCGTTCAAAGGATAAGGAAGAGGACTAATCCTCACACTCCTTTAGTGTTGACTCCTCCTAGACACGTAAGAGTGCCTAATCCAATCGTGGATGTACCCACGGGATCCTCGATCCCTGAAGAGGAGGGTGTTCCTGCTATTGACGCCTCTAGTGAGAGTGGTCATTCTCATGACTCCATTGATGATGGATTCTTGGATCCTAAGAGTGTAGATACTTATGTTGATCCATTACTACCTCCTATTGAAGTGGACACCCACCTCATGTTCGCAAAGAAGATCTATATCCCCTCCGGATACGGCTCTATTCTTCAGAGCATTATTGATCATTATGGTGATCCCAGAACTGAGATAACCTTTTTCCAGTCCACGTCTTCAAGCCTTCTTCTACTCATCTCTATGTTCGCTGGTTGAACACCTTCAGAAGACACGGCTCTCTGCTCATACCGTGGAGGATCTCCATGATATGCGGAAGGAGCTATGAGAATCCCTTAGCAGTCGGGATGAAGCTAGATTAGTTGACAGTGCACTTAAACTCCATGGAGGAAGTCTTGGAACATTGCACATGTTATCAACAGTTGAAGGTTTCTCTTACTACCCTCAAGACATTGAGTCCCGTATAGCTGATCATGAATTCTAGATCGAGGCATTACGCGCCCACCTGTTAGGAGAAGAAGAGCAGTTGTCTGTTGTCAAAGCCAACTGGCAGGTGGTGATGGTAGACTTTCTGCTGTGCGTTCTTAGTTGAATCGCCCTTCCCATACTCTCGATCTCTTGCGAGTAGTATTGTCAGTTCTCATCGCTCATAGGCTATAACGTACAAAGGAGACTTAAGCAAAGCACCTGGAGTATTTTCCAGCTCATGCAAATCACCTGGTAAGTGCTCTTCACGTCTCTCTTCAACAGCATGAAGAGACGATGCTCTGGCTTGCTCTACGGCTCTTGTCTTGCTATTTGATATTGACGTTCTTCTAATAGTGATCAATATGTAGGAGACTATAGTCTCCAACGGAGTCGCCAATGTTTCGTGGGTGGTTTTGTGAATAGTCACCAAATATGATACTACTAATCGACGGGAACCTAAATCAACGAGTGACTGTATCTCGTCTCTAGAAGAACTAAAGAGTAAAACTTGTAGACCGTTTGATACCGTTCGAACCAGGCTAAGGAAAATAGTGGGTCAAGGTCCTAGAGATTCTCCAACCCTAGGGCGCTAATTGAGATTGTGACTGAACCTTTTACAGGCTGCCTACGTACCCAAATAGGGATCAAGTCAAACGTAATTCAAGGTCTGGGAATTTTGGCAGAGGTGAATTCTCCTCTCATTTTTCATTATTTTTTTCATCATCCTTAAATGAGGGAAGTGAGCTAGTAGTTATAGCTTTGGAAGGGAATTAACCGCAGTTAGAATTCCCAACCACCATTTATGATGGTGGTTAAGAGGTTCGCCTGGGATAGTACGCATTATGTATCCCAGTCTCTTAGGTGGACCAATCACAAGTCCTTTGGATAATTACAGGTTTACCACTGAGAAACCATGACACAGCCTATAACCCAATACAACCAAGTGTTGGCGAGCCTCACGACCCGTTGATATGGGCTTTGGTGATCGATACATATAAGTGATAATGAAAGCTGTTTAGCCTTGGCATTGTCGAGACTGTCTAGTCTTGGCACCATCGAGGCTACTAATTTTAGTACTTTTGACGTCCTCGAACCTTAGTACTTTCGAGATTATGTGACCTTCTATGTCGTCGAGGTTCCCTCTGGACGAAGGATAGTATCGCCTACAACATCATCGAGCCTCCCTCTAGACGGAGGATAGTATCGATAGTATCGCCTACGACATCATCGAGCTTCCCTCTAGACGGAGGATAGTATCGCCTACGATGTCATTGACCATCGCTCTAGACGGAGGGTAGTATCGCCTACGACGTCATCGAGCACGGCTCTAGACAGAGGGTACTATCGCCTACGACGCCATCGAGCATGGCTCTAGACAGAGGGCAGTATCACCTACGACGTCATCGAGCATCGCTCTAGACGGAGGGAGTATCGACGTCTTACATCTTTCAGGGCTATCTCTCCCTTCAAGTGTAAATTCATTTCGATGTGTCGATGTCTTACATCGTTCAGGGTTGTCTCTCCTCTCAGGTGTAAGTTCATATCAACGTGTCGACGTCTTACATCATCCAGAGTTGTCTCTCCCTTTAGGTGTAAATTCATATCGACTTATTCACCAAGACGCATCTCTTTGGTGAACGTAAGACGCACCTCTAAAGCTCTCAAGAACCCGAGGGGTTGTCCCAATGCAGGTGGGCGCTCTTGAGTATGACTTGAGAAGATGTCCCATCACAAGTGGGACTCTCAAGAACCCGAGGGGTTGTCCCATCGCAGGTGGGCACCCTCGAGTATGACTTGAGAAGTAT
>JAUPMG010169560.1:0-10628 GCA_031762675.1 Pachysandra terminalis
ATAACCAATAGGAATTAATTTGATAATTTAGTAAGAATTACCACCGATCCTTGTGGTTCGACACCCTCAAAATAGCCTTATCTGCAAAGATTCGTACCATTGCGAGTGATTATAAATTAACACATCAACTACCACTGTCAAGAGGTGTAGTGACTCGGCACCAAAAAATTATGTGTAAATTCCAAAAACCTCCTTTGAGGTTTGGTGTAATGCCCTTATACTTCCCCTATCCTTCTAAAAAGGAAAAATACATCCCCTCTATTATCTCCATTCGGATATGAACCTCCCCTACACTAACGGCATTACCAGAACTTAACGGAAATCATAAACTTTTACATGTTTTGGACTATTTTGCTTTTGTATTTAAACCTACCACACCACCACCACCCCACCCCCACCACCATCACGTGGTGGTGGTGGTGGGGGATGGTGGTGGTGGGAATGGTGGTGGTGTGGTAGCTTTAAATACAAGGGCAAAATAGTCTAAAATATATAAAAAAATTATGATTTTTGTTAAGTTCCGTTAGTGCCGTTAATGAATGGGAGGTCCATATCCGAATGGAGATAATAAAGAGGATGTATTTGTCTTTTTGAGAAGGATTGGGGAGGTATATAGGTATTACACCAAACCTCAATTGAGTGTGGAATTTACCCAAAAATTAATATATAATTAATTTTCAATATTAGAAGAATTTGACAACCTAGAAATACAAATTAGAGCCTTAAGGGATATAGGTGTACTTCTAAAATTACTAAGAGAACTAGGAACTGGTAAATTGAAGAATAGGAAGCTATGGTTAAATTATTTTAGAACTAGGGATTAATGTGTGAATTAGGAAAGAATAGGGTGGAAGTGTAAATATGAGCAACTTGATTGGGCTTTAGGACCTAATCCTAAACTTGGTCGTTTGGCCCATAAGAGAAGGCTCTAGAAGAATTTAATTAAGGAGTAACAGTGAATAGTAACAGTAAGGTAGGAAGGAAAGTTAACAAATAAGGATAGGGACCAAAGAAGCAGGATGCTTGAGAAGGGGGATTATTTCCTATCCTAAGGGGGGATAAGAATTCAAAATTTGAACTAAGGAGGGATTGGGGTTCTACAGAAAGAGATGGAGAATAGATATAAACGATTGGAAGAAAAAGAGAAGGGAAAAGAATTGAGATTGGGAGAAAAGAAAAAGATGAGCAGGAGAAAGAGGATAATCCTAATTATGCTAATGGAGGAAAATACAAAATATATGAAGAAGAGAGAAGAAGAGAAAGAAAGAGGAGGAGGGCAAAAGTGAAAATAATAAGAGAGAAGAAAAGAGAGAAGAAAAAGGCAATGGTGATCATACAGATCCTAATCTGCAAAATCTTGAGGTAGGGATTTCCATGGTTTCTACGGTAGTTACATTCATAGGAATATGATAAATTTCTTCGAATGAGCATTTAGATTTCCTTGTTTTGCATGAAAATATGTGATTGAACTATGTTTAGATTGATTTATGTGTTATGTGATAATAACATGAATATATGTGTTTGGATCATGTGAATTATGCTAGATCTAGCACGTGAATCCATGTTTAGATGTTAGGTTTTATGTATAGCATGTTAGTGAAAATGAATGGTAGTATAAATCTTGATTTTGTATGAGAAAAGTATGTTTTTGGGTTTGTGAGAAGTTGGGCACAAAGCCCTAGATTTTTTTATAATTTTCTGGGCAGTTTTATGACCTCGGCAGGTACCTCGGTCCGACCGAGCCTACCCACCAAGCCCCCCCCATTTTGCTGGCCATTCAGCCGAGCTCGGGGAGGAACCGGGCTCAGCAGCCGAGAAGCTCGGCTGGACCCTCGGTTCGACCGAGCTTGCGACCAAACCCCATTAGGTCCCATTTTTGGTGGACATCAAGGTTTTAGGGTTTTTGTGATGTGTGTGGTGTTGGTTTGTGGGAATTATGTATGTGTGAAGTTTTGTGCAACAAAAGGTACTAATTATCTCAATTTACCGTGTGTTGTGACCATGTATGGTGTCTTATGGTGTATGATGAGGTTTCTAGAGAGTTATAACATGAGAAAGGTTATATGGTATGATGTTAGGGTGAATGATAACCAAAACATGAAAGTTTGTTGGTGTATGATATGTGGGTCCTATATGAACCCTATGAATTGTGATGTGAATGTGTGGAATGATCCTATAGTGATCATGGTTGAATTTTAGAACTCTTTATATAAGAGGGTCTAATGTGAATGTGTGGATAATGAATTTCTACCTTGGGTATTATCTCCTAAAAGAAATGGAAAGATGGTGACATTTTCTACCTTGGTTATTATCTTCTAAAAGAAATGGAAAGATGGTAACATTTTCTACCTTGGGTATTATCCCCTAAAAGAAAAAGGATAAATATGGTGACATTTTCTATCTTGGGACAATATCCCCTAAAAGAAAAGGATAATGAGATTTTAGTACTCTTTAGGTAAGAGGAATCTAATGTGGTTGATTAAGCACATTCCTAGAACAGTGTTTCCTAGAGGAGATGTGGGATTGATTCTAAGGTTAGGCTTGGCCTAACACCTTTTTGCATTTATTGCATCATTTCATCTCATCATAAGCATTTGCATCATAACTTCATATTGCATTGCATTCTTGATTGTGAGTGTCATTTCATCATGGTGTGCTCATGTTATGTTCATTTGCATGAATTGCATAACTGCGTGTGATGATTGATTGTTGATTGAGTTGTGTGTGATTATGTGGTTATTAATTGAATTGTGTGTGATGTGTGCTTGCTGATTGAGTCATGGTGTGATGTGTGGCTATTGATTGATTTGATGTGATGTATGGATACTGGTTGGATCATTGTGTGATATGTGGTTTTGATGATTGATTGTTGTGTGTGAATTGAATGGTAAATGATAAAGAGAAATGTTAAGGTATAGAAGGAACCATGAGATTTGGTAGCCTTGTGACATGATGTGTATCATGATAGAGTTCATGAGGATATTGGCGTTGCAAAAGTTATGTATGTATGTGTATCATGACAGAGGTAATGAGGATATTGGTGTTGCACAGGTTGTGTATGTATGTGTATCATGATAGAGTTCATGAGGATATTTGCACAGGTTGTGTATGAGCGTGTATCATGGCAGAGTTCATGCGGTTATTGGTGTTGCACAGGTTGTGTATGTATGTGTATCACGACAGAGTTCGTGAGGATATTGATGTTGAATAAGTTGTGTATGTATATGTATCATGACAGAGTTCATGAGGGTATTGGTATTTTGAGCAAGTTGTGTGTGCTTATGGTTATGGTGGCATATGAATGAGTATAATGACATGATAATGGTGTGAGTTATAACATGTGAACATTATGTTTATAGTTGTGAGAATGAATATAAGGACATAACAGTAATGGGATTTATGATATGTGAATGTTATAATATTGAATTGAAGACTGTGATGATTTCTGGATTTAAATGACAAATGTATGTTATGGCTTGCATGAATTGATATGATTTATTATATGACTCTTAGTTATTGTAGATTTTTGGAATTTTCTATTGAGACTCCAAGCTCACCCCTATGTTGAAACAAGAAATCCCTAGAGTGATGATGGACCTGGGACGGGAGACACTAGGAGGATGTGAATAAGGCTACGGGAACCTTAAGAACTATTTAGTTGCTGTTTGAATTATGGATTTGTTATTTTCTATTTTGACCCCAAGTGGGCATGAATAATGTAATCATTTGATTATGGTTGAATTTTATTTATAGTTGTTGAATTTTAAATGAAAGGTTTTAATTTAATGAGACTTCCGCTGAATATAGTTATGCTCTGTTTGACCATGAGCTAATTTGATTGTTTTGGCCATGTCCATGGGTTGGATCCAAAGGTCATTCCCTTGGAAATCCTCGAGATTATATTTCTCGGATTCGGGGCGTGACAAGAGGTCTAAACTCCAACTTCTCACCACCTGATTTGAAAATCTAAAAATGGAAGAGGGTGAGATGTTCATGGATTTCTATACTAAGCTCAATGACATAGTTACATCCATGTGGGGTTTAGGTGAACCCGTTCCAGATTCTAAGATTTGCAAAAAAAATCCTAAGATCCATTGAGAAGTGTAGGGATATCGACCTCCTAAAAGTTGAAGAACTTGTAGGATCCCTACAGACCTTCAAGTTGCATTTTGAGACCTCTCCTAAAGAAAATTCGATTGCCTTAACTTCTTCAAAATCAACTGAAAAAGAAAAGAAAACTGATGACCATGTGAGTTTTGATGAAGAGAACCTAGCGTTATTGGCTAAAAGGTTTCTAAGGCACTTCCTTACAAGAAGAGAGAGTGCAACTAAATTGGGTAAATATTTTGATAACCCTATCCTAAATCCAATCAAAGAGATATGTCAAAAGAAACCCAGTGCTATAATTATAAAGGTTATGGTCACATAGCTCCCAATTTCCAAACTAAGAGAAAATCTAACAGGAAGGGCTGTGGCAGCTAAAACATGGGAGGAATCATCCGAATCCGAGTCTGAAATCGGCTAACTTGGATAACGATGAGACTTAAAAATTTTGATGGTTAGGATTCCCGTGTCTCCTCTAAAGGATCCTATTCCTATCATAAGATTCATTCAAGAAATTCCTTATGAGGAGACTAGTAATTCTGAAGAGTCTAATGATGAGGACCTTCAGGACATCTATGATGCTCTCTTCCTAGAGTACCATAAGCTAATACGAATGATTCGTGGGTTAAGACGTCAAAACAACGAGTTGTCTATTGACATTGAACTAATACAAATAAGTAATGAGACTTTAATCATAGATGCTAAAACTCTGAAATCTGAAGTAGAAAGGTTGTAATTCTTATTAGCTCTCAGTCAACAAGATGACTTAGAGTTAGAAAATGCCAAATCTGAAAACTCTAAGTTATTAACTGAAGTTAGAAAAATTCAATTGTCCCAGGATAGGATGGGTCAGAGACTCCATAGTCAGATCCCCAGCATACCCGACTCCCTCTCTACTTTTGAGATGGGTGAGTCCTCATCCCACAGTCCTACCCCTGGTACTCCTAGGACTGACTCCCACACTTGCGGTGACTCTGGACACTTAAACCTTGTGTGTAGTCTTACTCGTGCCCAGAACAACACCACTCTTTTGAACAAAGGGAAAAGTGTGACGCCCTCGTTCCTAGAAACCCCTTAGTTGTTTGTCATATACCATTCTTATAGAAAGGGTGCTTCTAAGAAGAGGAGGACTAGGAGAATGATGTCTCTTAGTATGACGTCATTCCTCTCCTACGTATGGATCCATAAAAACAAAAGCATATGCTTATCTATCCATATAAAGGAAAATAAGACAGATCCACTTGGCTGGTACCTAGATAGTGGGGCCTCCAGGCATATGACTGGAGATAGATCCTCCTTCATTACCTTTGAATATTTCAAAAGAGGATCTGCGTCTTATGGGGATGGTAGACAGTCACAAATCACTGGCAGAGGACCAATTAAATTTCCTAATATGCCTACCATTGATGATGTCCTCTATGCAGAAGGTTTAAGACATAACCTTCTAAGTGTATCACATCTATGTGATATAGGACATGTTGTTACATTTAGGCGTGGTGGCAGTGGTATCACTGACAAATCTTGGAAGATTGTCATGAAAGGTCTCAAAACTGTAGAGACCGCTACTATGTGGTAAAAGAATGGACTTCCACCTCTCCTTTTACCTGTCTCATGGCTTTGATTCCTGAAGGCGATGAGCTTAAAGAAGAATTCATAGCTCCTTCAAGGAAAATCATTGAGTACAACTACTGTGAAAGGGAGGGACATCATGCAATGGAATGTAAGATGAAACTTCGTGGTCCTGACTTCTCCTAGAAATTTAAATTCGTGGAGAAAGAGACATCGGTTGAGACTGATCCTTTGGATTACATAGTTCCATTTGATAAGGGTAGGTCTCCCGTTGATTCTCGGGACTCTGACTCTACTACCTCCGATTCTAAACGCTTGAAGGAATTATTCTCCCTGATTGATCAGATGAACATGAACTTCAAATTGCAGAAGGCAGTGTAGGTCTAGAAAGCTACCTAGACCTCATTCAAATCCCACTTCGTGGGTCCCCGGGGAGTAATCTCCTCGGTGAGTATCACATACAAAGGCGTTGAATTGATTGACCTATCTTTTACGCTCAAGTATGTGATAGACGGACTACATGTGCACATAGTATTTTTATAAAAAAAATTGTGTGCATATTTAGTTCGTTTCTCATGATTGGTGCATTTTAATTAGTCTTGCTATTAATTTGCACTCCTCACGGTGGCTCATTTTTGTTCTAAAAAAGTTTGGAAATCTCATTTTTGATTTTTCTGGATTTTTAAGAGCATGTTCTGGGTTTTCAATGCCCAGTCGATCAGCCCCTCATGGGAATCACTATTCCCACACGGGATTTAGGCATTAAAACCCATATGTTTTGGTTGTATTTTCAGTTTTTCTTTCTTCTCTCTCTTAGGTCTCCATATTTTTCTTCTTGGGTTTCTTGATTTCTCCTCAAGCTCAAGGATCAAATCATGTATATTTTTTTCTGTTATTTTTCTTGATTCATCTATTTGTTTTTGCTATTTTGCTAAACCTTGGATGTTTTGTAAATGTCATAGGCGAGACATTCTTTGGGTTTGTCAATGTTGTGACATAGTCCTTAAGTCCGTAACCGGCTTTTCTGAAGATCAAGTGTTGCGAATCCAAGGAAGAACAAGCTACAAAGGAGCATATATCGAATTGGTCCCCTTTCCAAGGTATATACATACATGCACTAGACATCCCATAAAAACGAATATTCATTGCATATTCACTTGTTTCATGGGTAGTTGGGGTATCCTTACTAGTTAAGGGATACTCTGCGGTCCTTGGCCATCCGGATGTGAGTTTAGACAACCAAAGACTGCCCACGGATGGTTGATACCTTCATGGATGGACCTTGGGGAAATAACCATAGAAAGGATGACATTAGGCTTTCCCAGGGCACCGGTTGACCAACCTAACAGTTCGGTTGACCGACCTAATAGTCCGGTCGACCGGACAGGGTCTCCAGTCGGTCCCCGATTGATCAGTCCCTGGTGCCGGTCACAATGCAGACCATTACTGGTCTGTGTGCTCTGCACATGCCCGGTTGACCGCAAGAAGCATCTGGTCGAATCTTGATCGATTGGATTGATCACTGGTCGCTCAAAACCCAGTTGCGGTTTTGAAGCCCTGAGCACTACCGGTCGACCGACAGAAATGTCTGATCAACCGGCGACTCAAAGGGTCGATCGGTAGGTCTTTCCAACCGACCGCTAATTTGAATTTAGAGTCGGTGGGAGCCTACTGGTCGACCGGCGCATCGCACTAATCAACCGGCGGGCACGTAAATCTTCAACTCTATAAATAGTGTTGAGGGTTATTTTTGCGCCAGACCCACACAAGAATTCTCTCCAATCCCTAGATTAGATCTAAGATCTTTTTGCTCTTCCTTAGACTAGAGAATTCCATCTTTCCATCTTCTTCCCATTCATATGGTTATGGCATTCTATGCCAATTGATTTGAAGAAGGATTGAGATTCAAGACCTTCCATTGTGTTGTGTTTTAGATTAGATCATCTCACACACACACACATCTAGGGTTGATTCATCGACGACATCCACGACAGAAAGGAGCGAGGATCGTGAGCAAGAACACGGGGACTCACGCTCACCACAATGGAAGGACTTCAGATTGGTATATCTAGATAAAATAGTCCTTGATTGTTTTTAATTTCTATTAAAAACTGTAACGGCTTAAGGTTGCCATGAAAACCTTGAAAGGGTTGAAGGTTAGACATTGAAACCTCGTGTTGGCTTGGGGAATGCCAATAAATTCTCCGATACGATTTGGAGGTTAGCTATAGTGACGAAAACCTGCCATAGTGAAATCCTTGAGACCCGTGGGTGGTATCTCAAAGGAGTGGATTAGGTCGGGGTGCCGAACTACTATAAATCTCATGTGTTGATTGGTTTACTTTTGCGTTTATTTACATATCCTTGTATGCATTGCAATTCCACATGCGAGTTATTGTTTACAATTTATTCCCGTAATTGTTAAAATCAATAGCATAACTAATTTGGCTTTTAATTGGGTTCATAACTCTGCATATCATCTTAAAATCTATTCACCCCCCCTCTAGGCATTCTCTACGTGCACTTTCATGTTTCATTTTCTTTTGTGTTTTGTTTTTGTTTGTAGTTTGCTCTTCATCTTTTTGTCTTTATTCTTGTGCGTTCCATAGGATTTCTAGTTTCCTTGAGTGTCTTTTATTTCTTTTGTGTCTAGATTTTTTAGTTTCTTTGTTTTCATTTTTATTTTGTTTGTCTTTGGGTCTTTAGCCTTGTCATAGTATCCACAAGGGAGGGGCCTCTTCTTCAGGCACTCCTGGCTTGACAGGTTCTTCTCTAGAATCTGTCACACCACCTACACACATCCTTAACATGGTTCTTAAAATAAAATATAAGTCCATTGTTGTCGAGAGACGTGTATGTGCCAATGAATTTGTTGAACAAAAGATCATTGACATTCTTGTATCTATCAAGTAGTCTGGTATTCTACTCTGGGGTGGCCTTGCATCTCCATCTATAGTCAAAGAATATATCAATCATATCTCGTCATTCTACTTGAATTCGCTTTCCTTTACAATTGCTTGGAACGGTCATTTTTGGAGAGTGAACCTGATCTTATTGCCTCTATAATTGGTGTGCCTCTCTCTCTCTTGGTTATGAGACAATTGAAGGTCTTGACTGGAATCAGCTTTATGTGGCCATTAAGGTTCTTTGCAGGGCATATGTTCCTTTACAAGCTGACGGGTCCCTAAAGGCATCCCTTCTCATGCCAGAGTAGAGGATAGTGCATAACTTCTTTTGTACTAGTATATATCTTAGAATGGGTAATGGGTCTGAACTGTCTTTGTACAAGTGATCACCCCTCGGATCGGACGGATCTTAGGTCGATCAGGTTGAAATGGAGTTGCCACCATCCATTGAGTTCGGGTATGGATGGTCACCAATGGGTTGATTGATTGATTAAGAAATTGAACCGAAATTGTGAAATTGGTACGGTCTAACCAGATTCGGGTAAGGGGTTTATTTGAGAGATCGGGAAGGTGTTAGGCACCCGTCCTCTCCCGGTTTAATCGGCTACTCGGTTCAAAGATTGTTTGGCCAATTTATCTAAAATCCAAGAAATGAACTAACTTATTAAAATCCTAGAATAAATAAAAGACTTAAAATAAAAAGAAAATTGAAATAAAAAGAATCTAATAAAACTAACCCTAAAAATCTGAAAAATATCTATTAAGATAAAAATCTCTAACAACCAAAGATGCCCAAAATAAAGCAATAAATTAAAAGAGAAAGTAACCCCCAAAAATATCTAAGACCATTAAATGCTAAAAAAGAACGAAAGAACCTTAAAATTTTAACTAATCTAAACTCATAATTAAATTTTAATGGAAAATACATGTTAATCAAGGTTTAATATGCGATATGATCAACCAAAAAAAAAAGAAAGGAAAATTGAAACCAAATTAGAATAGCAAAAATGAAATAAACTTAGATTCATTCATAAACACATTCACAACAGTTAAAGAATTTACATAAGAGATGCCAAAACAGACCATGTAAGCAAACCATGAAAACAATGAAAGAAACCTCCCTAGAAATAGATCCAATAAGCCATTAAAGAAAGAACAATAGAGGGTATACCTGTGTAATCTTAATGGAATCTCTTGCTATGCAATTCCTCCAGTTCAAAACTCCTGATCAGACCAAGCTTGAGAGTAGTTGGAATCAATTCTTGATCTCTAATCCAATGGGAACAGGGGCTGGGTTTCTATCAGGGATGATTTCAGTTTGACAGTGAAGAGTCACTATAGTTTGCAGGGTGTTAAGTTCGGTTCGGTTATGACAGATGATGGTTTTGGGTGCTCTGGTTTTGTGTTTTGCAGGGGACGGAGGAGAGGATGGAGTGACTTGGGTCATGGTGTTGGGTTTGAAGGTGGAGGACAGTGGTTTTATTAATGGAGTTTGGATGGGTGAAAACAGAGTGAGGTTTCAGGTGGTGGACGGTGGTTTATTAATGGCTGAGTGCTGCGGGTTGCGTTCGTCGAAATCTGGGTTTGGGTTAGAGACGATGGTAGCTGGAGAAAGAGTTGCAGACGGTGGAAGAAGAAGCCACGAAGAAGAGGATGTTACCGGAAAATGGAGCTTGATACTCGGGTGTTTCACTGGAGGTTGTAGCGCCGTCGGATGCCGTCGCCGCCACCGAATGGATTGGAAGAGAGGCTGTTAGGCTTTTCTCTTCAGATTAGGCTGTCTAGGCAAAATGGTATTCGTTTAAAATCGTTTTTTGTCTAAAATTCAGATTTCTAATAAAAAATGGGCTTCAGATGAGGAATAGAGTAGGTGGGGCCATCAGGGGTATTTCGATCATTTGGTTGATATTTCAGGATTTTCAAGAATTTGAGCAATGGTTGAAGAGGATTTCACAATATGATTCAGGAGTTGCTGATAAGTATCTAATAGTTGTACTTTTATGCCTCTTACCTATGCATTTTAGTCTATTTAGTTGTGCTTAATTGTAT
>JAUPMG010169571.1:0-10627 GCA_031762675.1 Pachysandra terminalis
GTGAAATACATCGTGAATGGCTGACAACTGTGGCGGTAAGGCTGCCTAATATGCTACTCGTTCGATCTGCTCGAGTACTTCAAAAGTTCTGACGAAATGTGGAGCTAGCTTCCCTTTCTTGCTGAATCGCATCACGCCTTTCAGTGGTGAAACTTTGGGGTACACGCGATCTCCAACAGGAAACTCTAAGTCTCATTTTCTCTTGTCCGCATAACTCTTTCGTCTGCACTTTGCCGTCTTCAAGTTTCTCGTATGAGCTTCACTTTCTCGGTAGTCTGTTGTACAAGCTCAGGTCCCAAAATGCTGTCTTCTCCCACTTCAGCCCAACACACTATTGACAACACGGTCGGCCATATAAAGCCTCAAAAGGGGCCATGCCTATGCTCGCTTGGAACCTGTAGTTGTAAGAAAACTCTACTAATGGTAGATGTTCTCCCCAACTACCGCCGAAATCCATCACGAACGCTCGTAACATATCCTCCAGAACTTGGTTGACTCTCTCGGTCTGACCGTCCATCTGTGGGTGATAAGCTATGCTGAAGTCCAACCTCGTACCCATAGCCTATTGGAACTCCATGTAATCGTACGATCTCGCGTATGTACAGTCTTGCAATCTCACCTGCTATGTCTGAAGTCTGTACAGGTAGAAAATGAGCAGACTTGGTCAATCGGTCTACAATCACCCAAATCAAATCCAGGCTACCTCGAGTCTTGGGTAGTCCGACCACGAAATGCATAGTGATATTCTCTCACTTCCATTTAGAAATTGGTAGTGGCTATAGAAGTCCTGTTGATCTCATATGTTCGGCTTTACCTGTTGACAAGTGTGACACTGGGACACATACAGTGCAATCTCCCTCTTCATTCCTGGCCACCAGAAATTCTGACATAGATCCCGATACATCTTCGTACTCCCTGGATGAATGGAGTAGCGCGACTTGTGTGACTCATCCGAGATCTCTCTCCTGATGCTCTGGTCCTCTAGAACGCAAAGTCGACCTTGGAATCTGATCAAACCATCTGTGTGCACTGCCCACTCAAACTTGTTGTCGTCTGCTGCAAGTGACTGCAAATCTAGATCATTCTTTTGACTCTTTGCAATCCGCTGCTCTAGTGATGGTTTTGCTACGAGACTGGACAAATAGTAGCCTCACTGCTGGTCCAAAGGCTGAACTCCCAAGTCTGAGATGACCTCCTGTAATCTCCACTCTTGCAACATCACCTGTGCGAGAACTCCACATGGCTTGCGGCTCAAAGCATCTGCTATCACATTAGCCTTCCCAGGATGGTAGTTGAGCGTGGAGATATAGTCATTCACAAGCTCTAACCACCTCCTCTGGCGCATGTTCAGATCCTTATATGTGAAAATATATTTCAGACTCTTGTGGTCTGAAAATAGCTCGAATTCCTCCTCGTATAGATAGTGCCTCCACAGCTTCAAAGCAAAAACCACAGCAACCAACTCTACGTCATGAGTAGGATAGTTGGGCTCGTGAACTTTAAGTTGCCGTAACGCATATGCTACGACGTGACCATCCAGCATCAGTACAACTCCCAAACCCTGCTGTGACGCATTAGTGTAGACTTCCATCTTCTGCCTTACAATAGGTACCACAAGAATAGGTGCCGAAGTCAATCTGTTCTTCTGGTCTTCAAATGCAGACTCACACTTGACATCCCAGACGAACTTCATTTCCTTCCGAGTCAAGCGAGTCAATGGTGCAGTTATAGAGGAAAATCCCTTGTTGAACCTCCTATAGTACCCCACAAAACCTAGGAAACTTTTGATCTCAGACGCATTCTTATGTCATTCACACCCAAGAACTGCCTCAACCTTGGCCGGATCCACAGAGATGCCTTTCCTGGATACTACATGTCCAAGGAACTTGACTTCGTCCTTCCATAAATCACACTTCTTCAGCTTAGCATGCAACTGGTTGTCAAGCAACGTTTGAAGAACAATCTACAGATGTTCATCATGCTCTTCTAAATATATCTCGAGTACACCAAGATATCATCCACAAAGATGACAACGAACCGATCAAGGAACGACCGAAACAGTAGGTGGATCAGGTCCATAAAGGCTGTAGGCGCATTCGTCAACCCGAATGGCAGAACAATGAACTCATAATGCCCAAATCGAGTGCGAAAGGACGTCTTATGTATGTCTTCATCTCGAATCCTCAGCTGATGATACCATGATCTCGAATCCTCAGCTGATGATACCATGATCTCGAATCAATCTTCGAGAAGTACTGCGCTCCTCTTAACTGGTCAAATAAGTCATCAATCCTCGACAACGGATACTTGTTCTTCACAGTGACCCGGTTCAGCTGCCTGTAATCGATGCAGAGTCATAGAGAACCATCTTTCTTCTTCACAAACAGCACTGGCGTGCCCCATGGTGAAATACTTGGCCTGATGAACCCAAGAGCACTCAACTCGTTCAACTGTACTTTCAACTCTTGTAACTCAGTCGGAGCCATCCGATAAGTCGCAAGTGAGATAGGTGCAGTACCAGGGATGAACTTGATGCAAAAGTCTACCTCCCTTTTAGGTGGTAAACCCAAAATTTCCTGAAAAACTTGTCCATAACTCCTCGTAATAGGAATATCTCCCAAGGACAGCTTCTGAAGTCCTTCCGTAGCAAACAGAAAATCAGACTGATAAAGGTGCTTCTCTGATCCACAGAAAGTCAAACATCGTTCCCCAGGAAGATGGAACAAAACTGACTTCTCAGAACAATTAACTCGAGCATGATAGGCTGAAAGCCAGTCCATACTGAATATCACCTCAAACTCAGGCATATCTAACACAACAAGATTTGCCTCCTAGTTCAGGTGGCCTACTCTCACCATATAAGCTCTACAAACTCAGTGAAGAGTTGCGATTCCCTCAACTGGGTTGGCAATGCTCAACGGAGAATCCAACAGACTAGAATTTAAATCCAAAAAAGCCATGCAACTACTAGAAATGAAGGAATGAGATGCACCGGTATCAAACAGTATGCGAACTAGAGTATGAAATAGGTGAATAGTACCTTCCACCGCAGCATTCGTAGCACGGTCGCCGCAAGGAACAACAGTGTCAGTCAAGGCATGGACCTTGCCTTGAGGTGCAGGTCTAGGCAGTGCAGGATGGTTGTCTCTCTGTGGTGCTCTACAATGCAGCTGGACGTGTCCTTCCTTGCCACAATTGTTGCAAGTCTTCGTCTCACACCTACGGAACAACTGGTCTTGAGGAGGTAGAGGATGTCGTGGCGCATCTCGTAATGGTGCGGCAGGTGCTGCGGTGTCCCTAGGAGGAGTCCTCCCTCGCCGGTTATCTTGCCTCTGCCGTCTGTCATTGCCCGATCTTTGCTGGTAAGGCCCTTGTCTGACTTGGGCTGATCACTCGGCGTGGCTGATCTAGCTCTGTCCATGTCCCTCTCTATGTGTCTGGCACACTCCAGAACCTTATTATACATCGTCAAGCGTTGTGGAACAACTCTTAACTGGATGGCTGCAGAAAGACCTTCCTCGAATTTAGCTGCCTTGTCAGCCTCATCAGTGATCACAGCTGCTGGGTAGATAGTTCTCAAGGAATTGTGCACGGAACTGCACCCATGTCATCTCAGTCGTCATGTTCCTCTCGGTCATATCCCACCAGTGGAGGGCCTCACCTTTCAGCATAAAAGGTGGCAAGAGGTACACGCTGCTGATTAGGACATCCCATAGTCCTGAAGATCCGCTCTATATCTAGGAGCTAGTCCTGAGCCAAGTGAGGCTCACCTCGTCCAATGTAGGTCGGTGGGGTTAGATTCTTAAATTTCTCTAACTAACCTATAGCCGAGCTTTGGGTCATCCTCTCTTCCATGGCAACCTGGTGCTGCATCTGGTCATGCTGTAGGGCAGCTATGTCTCCAAGAATTTGGACAACACCTACCAACTGCGGGTCTACATCAGCCCCAACTCCAGCTTCAGCTCCAGTGGCTGAGCTCTCCCCTAATGTGGCATTCCTTCTCCTTCCAACCATCTACACACACCCAAGCAACCATTAAGTCTACAAGTAACTACACATCCTAGTTAACACACAATAGACACACATCAACACAACAATCATCATAAATGAAACAACATACAAATCCTATAGTCTTTCTAAGTTTCTCCACCTAACTCCAGTTTCTATGTGATACCTAATGTCACTAGGCTTCTAGCAACCTTACTCTAAGCAAACCTTATGCTCTGATACCAATCTGTCACGCCCCAAATCCCGTGGCAAGAATCCTAATAAGGGATGACAGATCTCGAGATGAGACCTTCGGGATCCACGCATGGACCATGGATTGCTGCCAAACCACAAGCAAAAATAAAAGTAATAATAATCTTTATTCAAAACTGTTTAGAGTGCGAAAGCCTAACAAAACTGCAAAGTCAAAATTTAACTATTACAAGAATATATAAATGACCATAAGCTTCAGCTGAGCCTAGATCTACAAGGGTTCATAACAAAATTCCAAACTAGTTCATCAACTCAATCATGTTTAATACAACCATTGCTCACTCGGAGCACTGATCCAATAAACCATAAAATAGCATCAAGATAAAGCTAAAGCAGCAACAACAGAACACGAGCTAGCATATAGATCACTCCTTCCATTCTACAACATAAAAAGTCGCATGAGCCATTGAATACCCAGTAAGAGTATAGACAGCTACTCGTCCTCTTATGAAAACCAGACCAAGGGGTTAGTACAACAATAATCAAAACATGAAATGAGTATTGTAACATGGGATGGAATAGAATGGATGATTCATACACATGACCCATAGTGGATGAAGTGAGAAACACACAATCATTATGAATATTCAAGGTGAATGAACTAAACCAATACATCCTGATAAGTGGACCTCAACCAGATGCTTCTCAACCAAAATTAATTCATGACATCGTCCTAGGGACTGCCGGAAGCTCCTTCTCCATTACGGGCACTAAACCATGGTATGATGTTCACCATATACTAATTTACGAGTGTACATACTCGAGGGATAGCGAACCTGTATTGGAGTTCACAGGCATCCTACCCTAGTTTAAGTGGGCCCTTGCACCCAACAGGTATATAGTCAACCCAACCAGAGGCTTTTCACAGTTTCTCTGTAGATTTCCACCTCCCGATTCACTTATCATTCAATATCAGCCTAGTGCTTCATGCATTAAGCTAGGACCCCAAATGAAGATTAACATCGGAAACTATCCACGCACCCCTACATGCGAATAATTCGATTGGCCACCATCATAAGCTTCCCATTAGTTATCACACCACAAACAATCATAAATCAATAAACCAAGTCATTTCTATATAAAATCAACATTAGCCCTAAGGTGGGATGATGGTCACAACAACTTCAGAACACCAAGTTTGACTCCCCGTAGGTAGGCTAGATGCCTTCAGGTCAAAACTTGCTTCCGGAACTTAACATTAACCAATGGCCGAAACTCTTCACCATCCACCCATGGGATCCACAAAAACTCACCTTGTTGTGCAGTGTACAGGGTCGTCGTTGGGGTGGTTGGTGAACCAAACCCTACCGAATAGCAAAATAAAACTACAAATTGGTCTCTGTTGCGGGAGTGGTCGGTGGACCGAAGTCTACTGAACTCCATTGTGTATTTCTCAGGTGTTCAGTGGAGTGGTCGGTGGACCGAACCCTACTGAATAGCAAATTAAACCTGTAAATCGTTCTCGTTCGGTGGACCAGTCGGTGGACCGACGACTACCGATCTAATCTTGGTTATCAAATCTTGGTTATCAAAATATCAAATCAAATCATCAAATAGAGTAGAGAACACATGAATCTAAGATTTCCTAGTAGAACTACACCGTCTACACAACTTACTTGATATTCACTTTGATTTGATGATTACCTCTTGGTGTTCTCCTCCTTCTCCTTTATCAGCCGGCGTCTGCAACCACAAGAGTTCCCTTAGAGCATGATTAAGCCAAACCAGTCTTCTTCTCTTCTCTTATAGGTCTCTCTCTCTACTCACAATCTCAGAACTTAGATCTAGATCTGAAAGGAGCATAAGGAGAGAATGGAAATCCTTAACCCTTAAACCCTTAAACCCTTCTTCCATTCTCTCCACCCTTCCTACCATAACCATAGCCGCCACGATCAGTACATACGTGTAATGACATAAACCTTTAATTTAATTTCCACCTTATTTAATTAATTTACTTGGCAAAATTAATTGGATGTGTTTATATGGCTTATGAATTTAAATAGACTAAGGGTGAAATTTTATTGAAACTATGAATTACGGGTGTTAGTGTAATTAATGAGACTTATAGGGTTAAGTTGTAATGTGATTTTTATCTCAACATTTCAAACGCACGAACTGTGCGTTGAAATGGTCTATGCAACGTGGCCTTGGATGTGGTGAAGTGGGAGAGAAATTTGGGAAATTCTTCCCTATTTCTCTAACCCATTCAGCCTTGCCCATATTTGAAAACAATGGCTGTACTTGAGATCCTTGAGAGAAGAATTAGTTAGGAAAGAGAGAGAATTCTGAATCTGAAAAACTCTGTTTTAGGGAAAATGAGAAAGAAGAAGAAAGGAAGGAGAAAATAGCAAGAGAAGGCTATAGGAAGATTGTACCAGAGATTTACACGTTTTCAATATCGAGCACTTGGAAGAATTGTAAGTAGTTTATTCTGTATAGTTCTCGTTGGTATACATGACTGTTCATTGAATTCAAGAGAAGATTACATAATATCCATGAAGTAAGATGTAGTATTATCAGCATGATCGGTTGTCTTATTGTACTGTTATTAACCTATGAAAGTATGATTAAATTCTATGTTAAATTCATGTATAGTTAGATTATGTTTATGGAATGATGTTTGAATTACCATAAGTGACCCAGAAAACGTTAACATGAATCATCGCTAGGTGTGTCGGTACACCGACCATCCTACCGATGGTGTGAAAGTATGTTAAATGTATAAAAGACCGAGTTCGTCGGTACGCGTCCGTGCGTTGACCATGCCAACGACAGAGAATCACTGATAGGCATCGGTACACCGATCAGCCTACAGACATGAGCTATGTATTATTGATTAGAGTGCATCAGTAGGCGTCGGTACATCGACGGGCCTATCGACAAGGACTACTGTAGCTTATCGGTACGCGTTGATACACCGACGGACCTACCGATGGAGGACTATACTATATTAGACCTTGCTGGTCAGTAGGCGTCGGTACACCGACGGGCCTACCGACAGTATATGAGTTGATCGGTTGGCGTCGGTACACCAACGGGCCTACCGATGGAATTGGTTTTGGACAGAATTGACTGCTCCAAGTGATTTTCTTGGGAGAGTTTAAGGGTTTGGATGTCAGTATTGGTTCGGGCTTAATTGTGCAAATGACACGTGCTAACCTACTGAGCACACTCCTTAGATGGGTTTCCAATTTGGAAACCATTTGTGGATTCCTATTATTGACCTTTTGATTATATGTTTGGATGCGAATGATGGAATCCAACAGATTATCGATGTGTATTGGCTCGCGGATAGTTTTCGAGGGAGATTATCATTTGTGTCCTATGAAAATTGATGCATACATACTATGTTCATGTGAGGTGTCAAGTGTGCCCGGAAGGTGAAAATAAGAGGTTGTCTAGATCTGTAGGATGAAAGGCCTACGAAATAAGTTATGGATCATAGTTGATTCATAAGGTCGTCTGGACCTTGAGGGTACACTTATGAAATCTGTACGTGGTGGCCTTCGTACCATGGGTTAGCGCCTGGAACGAAGAGAGGGGCTACTGGTTGTTCCTGGTGACTACGGTCCCGAAACCGTATGTGTTACTTAAGCTGCAATAAGGGACACTTAACATTACACATAAATATAGACATTTTCATATACTGCATTGTATTCGTTGACTGAGCATCCATTAGAGCTTCTGAATGTTTTACATGCATCATACTCATAACATAACTGCATCGTTTATATTCGTGTATTTATGTTGTTTTGTCTATGGTCTTTAGATCATGTATAAGGATGAGAATGGGGGATAGAATCATGCTTACTGGGCATTCAAAGCTCACGTAACTTTTATGTTGCAGATTGAGCTAGAGGTGATGAGGCCGTGAACCAAATTTGCTGTTTTTCTGTTATGGAATTTTATTCATGTATTTAATTTCCTTACTTTTGTATTAACTCGGTTTAGTACATGAGATGATGTAATAAAGGCTCTGCTAAAGCTTGATGACTATTTGAGTTCACCTAGATCATTATAATAGATTTTCTACTTCCGCTACTCTGATGTGAATTAAATTGAGATTGTCATCTCATGCCTTGTTATGATACGGAAATCCGCGGTCCAGAAATGGATCTCGAAGGTCTCACCTCGTGATCCGTGCCATCTCACCTAGGGATTCGTGTTTCGGGACCTGGGGTATGACAGATTGGTATCAGAGCCCTGAGGTTTTTCAATATAATAAAGGTATTAAAATACTAGAGAGATTAGGAATCACATAGAAACCAGATGTTAGGATTGAGGAACATAGAAATATAAATTTGGTTGTGTGTTGATTGCTTTGTGTGGACACTTATACATGCAAACATTAGGATAGAAGGAGCGTGATTAGAAATCTAATAATTTTATGTGGGATTGTAGATTGCTCGAAGAAGGGGATGACCAAATGCAGGGGAGGCTTCATCCTATGGTACTAGAGATGGCATAGATCCTTAGCTCACAGGTGTCTACCAGATCTTGGGGGACATTGCTACAATCTAGTGGGATCAGATGCTGAGGATGGAACAGAGGCAGACTATAGTGACCCCTATTGCGTGGCTAGAGCGGTTTAAGAAGTTAACGCCGCCCACTTATGGAGGATTGGGTGAGCTGAGTGAGACTTAGGATTGGCTCCTCGATGTGGAGAGTATATTCTGCACTATGGGATGTCCGGAGGAGCAGCGTTTATCAATGGCCACCTTCATGCTAAAGGGAGAGGCTTTGCACTGGTGGGTTATGATAGAGCGAAACGTCACAGTGACTATGACATGGGAGTCCTTCCGTGAGTAGTTCTTGGACACGTACCTGCCGACTAGTTATCGTCGACAGAAGGCTCTAGACTTCATTAGACTAGAGCAGGGTTCTCACACCGTGACGTAGTACGAGGCCAGATTTGCCATGATGACACGGTATGCTCCACATATGGTGGCGGAGAAGAGGATAAGGCCGCTAAGTTTGAAGAGGGCCTGCGGATAGCAGTACAATCCAGGGTGGTACCTCAGAAACTTAAGACATATGCGAGTGTTCTGGAGTGTGCGCGATACATGAGGAGAGACTTGGACGAGCTGCAAAGCACAGGGACAAGGCGAAATAGAATAAGGACGGTCGCTACTAGCCTTATCAGCAGAGACAGGGCTCTGACCAATGTTGGAGAAATAACAGAACTATTAGAACTCCGCCTGCTGATATAGCTACCCCAGTGACTCGGGATGCTCAGCAACAGCCTCTGCAGTCTCAACATCAGCAATTTTACCAGCACGACCGGCGGGTGTGCTACAACTGTGGGAAGCCTAGTCATGTAGAGCGGAACTGCCGACTTGCAGCAAGGACTGATGGTAGACAGGCTCCTCCTCAGCCAGCACCGAATGGCAGGGCCAATGCCATGGCTAGCACATCATCTACTCCTAGGGATGACTGTGCGTCTAACGCGGTTGTTGAAGGTACACTGCATTTATTCCATACCCGAGCACATATTCTTTTTGATTTTGGTGCATCGCACTCTTTTATTTCCAGTAGATTTTGCTATTCTTGGGCCTACAGCCTAGTGTGTTAGAGACTCCATTACATGTGGTTAACCCAGTAGGGGGATAGCTACTCTACTCCGGGTATGTCTCGGCTGTGTGGTTAGGGTAAGGGACCTGCACCTGGAGGTCGACCTGATCGTATTAGATATGGTGGATTTCCATGTAATCTTCGGCATGGACTCGCTTGCTGCCTGTCATGCCAGAGTGGATTGCTTTGAGAAGTCCGTTGTCTTCGATCTCCTTGGGAGTAGGCGACTCACATTTCTCGGGACCGAGAAATATGTGTATCAGACCAATTTCTTGGGTGCAACGAATGAGGGACAACAGTTATCCTTGAAGGATATTCCCACAGTTTAAGACTACAGTTTTGTTTTCCAAGAGATTCCGGGTTTGCCACCTCGGAGAGATATAGACTTCTGTATAGAATTGATGCTCAGCACTTCTCCTATTTCACTTGTGACCTATCGAATGGCTCCGACAGAGTTACGCGAATTGAAGGAGCAATTAGACGGATTGAGTTCACTTGGCTTCATCAGGCTGAGTACGTCTCCGTGGGGTGCACTAGTGTTATTCTTTATGAAGAATGACGGATCACTTCGTCTTTGTGTATACTATAGACAGTTGACTCGGGTCACAGTGAAAAACAAGTACCCTTTGCCTAAGATAGATGATCTGTTCGATCAGTTGAGAGGAGCCTAGTACTTCTCCAAGATAGACTTGAGGTCAGGATACCATCAGCTGAGGATCAGAGAGGAGGATATCCACAAGACGACCTTTCGCACTCGATATGGACATTACGAGTTCGTAGTGATGCCATTTGGGTT
>JAUPMG010169590.1:0-10627 GCA_031762675.1 Pachysandra terminalis
ATTATTCAATTACATCTCAACATGTGTATTATGATAATACTAAGCTAATAGAGAGGTTTTGGGGTCATGCTTACCCATTTCCCCGAAATCTCCTATTGCTTGGCTAAACTAGGAAGTCTTGATTTCTGGGTTGAGGGGTCGGATTTTACACAAGAGGACTAACTGACCCGGAAATAGGCTAGACACGTTTAACTAGTCAAGATACATGCGCTCCCGTTGGAATCACTCCAATTGGACCTATGGAGTGGTTCGGCGGGGTCGTCGGCGACCTTTCGGCGCGCCTAAATAGGTGAAAGGGTGTCAAATGAATTAGCACCTCGGGGTTTGGTTCAAATGGGTCTCGATAGACGAGAAGTCAATTTGGTTTGGTCACTTTATATTTCGGCGACCTCTTAGGCTCGCCTAAGGGAGGCTTCGGCGACAATTCCCAAGATCCTTATTTGGTCTTTGAGATTCGGCGAGCTCTTCGGTGAGTCGAAAAGTGCACCGAAGCTGGGGAAGAGTGTTGTGGCTGAAATTTCACTGGGAGTTAGGTTTTACCCCTAGGAAGGTCCAAATATAGTCATATACCATTTTCATTTGGTCTTAGGTAGAGATTTAGGGTTTTCCCCCTTTTTCCCTTCACCTAGGGTTTGGTTTTACCTTGTGCATGTCGAATATAATGGTCTGGTATATAGGGTTCCACATACAACAAATATAAGGGTCTAAATCCCTAGGAGAAGGAGGGTATGAGGCAAACAACCCTTCTCCTAGGTCAAACTACTAAAACACAACCGAAATACACGATCAAAGGAGGTTACTCAACTCGGGGTGTAGCCTTATTCGAGGTTGAGTTGCAGCGCATTCCGGAACTTGGAAGATCATCCTTGAGCTCCAAATCCCCTTCATGGCTCCAAAATCCCAAGAGAGAGGAGAGAAAGAAGGATTTTGTGTTTTATGAGCTTAGGGCTCTATTTATAGGCAGCCTGTGAATAGTGCCAATATTTAAGGGCAAAACGGGGTTTTTTGCTCTATATTTCTCGACTGGTCGTATTTGCGGGTTCTGTTAGAGGGCTTTTGTCGAAGTGTCTGAGATGGATCTCGGAAGTCTACAAATATAATTAATTAATTTATTAAATTAATTAAATCTTAATTAATCCCTAATTTTTCAGTTGGTCTTTCAGATTGGCTATGTAATTTTATTTACTTTCTTAATTAACCAAACTTTCTGAGGTCAAGGATCTAATGGGCATAACCTAGACTGTTAGTGGACCTAGCTTAATTATTTTGAAATTACCTCCATCGCTGATCTTAATTAATTGAAGTTAAGTTTTCAGGTCATTACATTTCTCTCTTAGCCAAAACTCTTGTCTTGCCATTTCACCCTACTATCTTCTAACCTTCACCCTTAGCAGTCTTCATAGCTAGCCCTTCGGCTTCAGCCTCCTCTTCCAACCCTCCGCCTCAATTTTCTCTCAACGACTTATTGTCTGGTCTCCCTAATGACCTCCAAGAACACATACGGACTCTCACTATGCAACGAAGAAATGTAGAAATTCTTTGGTATCTTCAAGACCAACTTGAGTTTTATTATCCTCATTTTCTTCGCGAATGGCCAGATCTACACAAGCCATGGGATACAATTATTGACTTCCAAGACTCTTTCTGGTATCCCATCCATTATATGTATATATTGTATTTTTTCAAGCAATATTACATGCCATTTACTCGTCAACCCGATGGAATTTCAAATGCGGTTAAGATCTGAGATGTTTTTTTAACACATTCATGGATTTGATCTTTGGATCTTGGGAACATGCATTATCTTCCTACATCACCAGCATAGTCATTTCCAAGCTCAATTGCCAAACTGCTCAGCCAACCTTTGTGAAACATCTTGCTCATCATCATAATTAGTACTTCTTGGCCAAGTGAATTAATTTCACTCCAAACTTGAAACCACTCTATCACCGGCATCACCACCAGCATCTTCACCATCCATTCCTTCAGGTCCTCTATGAATGGTGGGAGCAGTGACTGGCAATGTTGATGGCCAGCAATGCACCAGTAACAAACTTTTTGAGAGGCCTATTTTCTTATAGTCAAATCATTCTCCATAGTCCTTATCTTTATGATAGTCCATGCTTAGTATGTTTTTATCTATGTTATCTATTTCCATGGTTTGAAATGTCTGCGACATGTCACCCAAAATGGATTGAGCGACTTAAGAAATCAGAGGAAATTGCCTTATGTCGATTTTTCTTGATGTCATCGACATGTCTCGAAATGTTGCCGAAATTTCACGAACTTAAAGAAATTTAGTGACTTTTGGCGCAAATGTCGATCATTTGAAATTTCCCCCTTTCTCTTCTTTTGCCATTTCTTTCACACAAAACCTCTTTGAAACTTTTTTTTTTCTATTTTCAATTAGATTTTTTTTGTATAAAAACACAAATCTAACGTACCTTGGAGTAGAAGGCTGAAGATTCAAATCTTGACTCAACATAATGAAGGTAAAACGTGTTTCTTTTAGATTTAATGTCTTTAAACTTACTCGGCCAGTCCCTGGAAGGCTATCTCGGGCTTATTTCATTTCTTATGGAAATATGTGAGATTTTTTGTTGGCTTCGGGTCATCCATCCGTTTTTGGTTAGATTTGTGGTGGTGTGATACCAAGGTTTTAAGTTTCGATTTCGCCAGTAATTTTGCCCAGGGGGAAATGGCGAAATCTGGTAAATACCACCATTTCCCCAAGGGGGGAAATGCCAAAATTTAAAACCATGTGTGATACCCCTCTTGCTTCCCGCTTCCCTAGAACCTATCATATTGTCGTCCATATAGAGTCCATCGCCGAGGTCCTTGGTTGGTCCATTTCTGGCCTCTCCTGGAACCTCCCTCTAAGTAAGGAGTCGAGGCCAGTCGAACTTGTTGAACTGGCTTCCCTGTTTGATCTTCTAAAGAATGTTGTGGTTGGGTATGACCTTGCTGATTCCAGAGTCTGCATTTGTGATCCGAGTGGGACATTCACTGCTAATTCATTCCGATCGATTTTAGTTTCTGGTAATGACCTCAGTGCTCCATCTTTCTCTACCTCCTTGCTTTGAGGTGCTAGGGGCACCCCCAAAGTTAAGGCTTTTGTCTGGACTGTTCTCCTGTATCGTATCAAGACTGCTGATTTGTTACAAAGAAGGAGACCTTACTTGGCTATCTCCCCTCAGGTTTTCCCAATGTGTGAGAGTTGAGGAGTCGGTGGATCACCTCTTCATTGGGTGCACGTGGGCTGGGAAGATCTTGGATTTCTTTGTCAGATTGGTGGGTGTGGACTGGGTGGGGCCACATTCTGTTAGTGATATGCTTGACCAGTGTTGGTTCCAATCCCTTGGGAAGCGTGGGCAAATTATGTATAGGGTGATCTATTTTGCGATTTTGTGGGGGATTTGGAGTGAGAGAAATAGAAGAATTTTTTAGGATAAGAGGATCACTCTTGGGGCTCTCATTGATAGTATTAGGTTTGCATACTACCCGAGTTCAGTGATATACCATGGTCTGATGTTATGAGATGTTGGGAGACTATAGCTTCTATATAGGGTCTCAGTTTTGGGCTTTGGCGTGGCTAGGTGTGCCTGTTGGTTTTTTCTATCTTTCCTGTATCTGCATCTTTCTTCTGGTTCGCCACCTTGGGGAACCTGTTTTCTTGTACTGTTTTCTTTGTTTGTTTTGTCGGTTCTCTTTTTTGAACCTTGCTTTGTAATCTCCTTTTATTTGAATAAATGTTTGTTGTTAACTATCCAAATATATATGATGTAGTTACACCCTATCTATCAATGGGTTTTGTTATTTTTATTGAAAAATAAAAATAACATTTTTTATTAAAAAATAAAAATAATATTTATTTTTTATAAATCAAAAAATCAATTAAAATTTGTTTTTTTTTCTAAAAAAATATTTCATTATATTTTTATGATATAAATTTTTGCTTTAATTGTAAAAATACATTGTTAATTAAACTAGCCAATTATCCATATAAATAGGTGATCATTAATTATTATTTAATTAGTTTTATGTGTTTTTTTCAACATATTCTGATGTATTCTAGTGTATTTAGTTCTTATTTATACTTAAACTAAGATTTAATAGAAAAAATTGCATGGGGGTAATTTCCCCACATTTTCTTTAATCTAGGGAAAGTTTCCCCCATGTCGGCAACATGTCGCTGGCAAGAGTCAACGACATCGACATTTAAAGCCTTTTCTATTTCTATTCACTTATATCACAAACATGTATGCAATCAACATTAACAGTAATGCCTTATCCCATCTAATTGGAGCAAATTTGCAAAACGCACCCATAAATATGTGTATACACATAGCACATGGCTCTGTATAGAAGTTTGTGCATAAACCTTTTTCCAAATGAATATGCAAAATGAATATTTAAGCACATGATTGCTAAGACTTGGCGTACACGGAAATTCGAAATCCCTGATGTAAATTTATAGGAAGGTGGATTTTTGATTGCAGGTTGATGAATTAGAAGGATTGTAAGTGTAGCACTACCAGGACATTGTAGTCTAGGAGATTGTAAAACACTTTTCGAAAATTATTTTGGAGATTTGGGAGAAGAAAGCCGAATCAAGGAGAAATGGGCGTTGCTAAATTTAGATTCTTATATAGAGCTTATGAGGGATAAAACGATTGGGGATAGAAGTTCAGGAAGTCCATTTCGGAATTTAATATTGTCAAATGTAGGATGTTTATCCTTTTTATCTACAAGACTTAATAGCAATATCCATATTACCTACTTGTTTATGCTATCTAATAAAGTACTTACTTTTCTGATAGCTTTTTCATGAGTTTTACTAGATGATTCTTTATCCTTTCATCTCTTGGATAAGTACTGAAAGTTGTGGATTTTATCCAAGTACTAAACCATTTCTCGGTGAAGCATTTAGAATTGATGAATTTGAGCTGTTTGCATAGATTCAAATGGTTCTAGTTCAAACTTAAAGAATCTGTTTTGTTGTAAATGCTTAATTGATTTGTTTATTGATTTTTCTGGGAATGATATGTGGTTGTTATTATGTTCTTTCTTCCAGATAAGTCTACTAAGGTTTTACCGACTGATATTTTAAATGTAAACCTATATATCAGCTTCCTTGTTGTGTATGAACCTTTGTTCCCATAATTTCTTGTTCTCAATGTTGTTAGTAGATATTGTATGACATTAAATTGCATGATTTCCAATTGTGATATTTTGCTGGTTGCAGCTGGAATTGTACTTTTTCTTCTGGTGGAAAAGATTGTGAGGTATGTTGAAGATGTTTATGGAAAAGGAGCTAATGCATGGATTCATGGTCACCACCATCACCATAAGCGGAGTAACAAGTTGAAGGATGACCAGGATGCTCATGAGAATCTGCACTTGCAGTCTATTGAAGAAAAGAATGGAAATGCATTAGAGATGTCATCCAAAGAAAATATGTTAGATGGAGCATCTAATGGTTGCTTAACTGAAGAAAAACTTGCTCAACCTGAAACTAATCTTCAGAAGGTAAGACAAAGAATAAGAATGGTATGATGTCTTCATGATGTTTTTATGAAGTTATGACCTATTAAAGCTACTAAAGAGTATTGCAAGGTTCTTAACTTTGATTTGGTGTAATATTTATCTATTTCAGAAAAAATTAGTGAAACATCTACAAAATGTTGAGTTTGTACAATCAAACTAAAAGAATTTTTTAAAAGAGACATGATGATAAATCCAAGACTTAAAATATATATATATATATATAAAGAATGTGCAAAAAGTAGGACTAGTCCAATGGATACTCTTGCTTGTTTTCTGGCAGATATAGTGCAGTCACCTCTGGAAGTTGATCACTTTTTGTCCAGGATATATAGTATATTTGCAACATATGCATAGAATGAACGTTGCTGAGATGAGAATGTTGAGATGGATGTGTGGAAGACTAGGAAAGATAAGGTGAGGAATGAACATATTCGAGGTTATTTCGGTGTGGCTCAACTAGAAGATAAGATAAAGGAAAGTAGGTTAAGATGGTTTGGGCATGTAAAGTGAAGACCTACGGAAGTAGCTATGAGTGTTTGTGGAGATTTGGGGAAGATAGGGAGAGTTTGTGGAGGAAGGTCATTGTGGAGAAATACAGTACTGATTCTGGAGATTGGGATTCACTCCCATGTTCTGGGTCTTATGGAGTAGGGGTTTGGAAGGTTATTCAAAGTGTGGCTAGGAGCTTTGGGGATGGAATTGGCTTTCAAGTGGGGGATGGTAGGAGAGTCGAGTTCTGGAATGATACTTGGTGTATTGAGAAACCATTAAAGGTAGAGTTCCCTTCTATCTTTATCTTATCTATCAAGAAAGAGGCTGAGGTGGTGGATGTGATTACAAGGGAAAGGGGATCGGTCAGTTGGGATTTGGGTCTAAAGAGGAACCTCTTTGATTGGGAGATTGATCAGATGGGGGAGCTGCTTCTTGCTTTGCAGTCGGTGAGGTTGGGCCTAGGAGGGGATGTGAGGAGGTGGAGATGGGAGAAGTCGGGTGTCTTCTTGGTAAGCTCTTTTGTCAGGCATTTGAGGTGCTAGATTCTGTTTTGGATCATGCGGATTTCATTTGGAAGTTTGCCTTACCTTCAAAGGTGGCCTTCTTCCTTTGGTTGGGTATCCACAACAAAATTCTCACTATTGACCATTTGAAGTCTAGAGGGTGGGCTATGGCGAACAGGTGCAGCTTGTGTTTGAGGGAGGAGGAGTCAATCAATCACCTTTTTATTCATTGTGAGATTGCGGACAGGTTTTGGGTGCTGTCCTTGCCAAGGTGGAAGTTGATTGGGTCCATCCTTTGAGTGTGAGAGAGCTGATCTTAGCTTGAGGCAGGAAGAAGAAATCTAGGAGGAATTTCTTGTGGAATTGGATTCCATGCACAATCTTGTGGACGATCTGCAAGGAGCGTAATGTCAGGATTTTTGATGGAAAGGAAGCTTCGCCTAGAGCTATTATGGGAAAGGGCTTCTCTATTCTGAATTTTTGGGCTTCTTGTAATCTGGATTTGGAGGGTACTACCATTTGGGATTTTGCTTATGAGAACAATTTGGTTTGGACTATGGACTAAGACCTTTTGATACTTAGGTTTTTTGGGGGAGCTTTGGTACACTTCTGGTGTATATTTGTACAGCCACACATGCTGCAATCCTTTTAGTTACATTTTAACATATTCACATTATCATTACTGATCAAAAAAAAAAAAGGAACACAAAATTGAAACCATCTCACAATGAACAAAGAGGTGAACAACCAATTCCACACTTGTTCAAGATAGACTAGTTCCTACTCATCAAATGATTTACTGTGAGAATCCTGGTAAGAGAAGCTGTCCACAGAAGAAAGCAACCACGGATAGATCTAGGGACTTCTATATCAGCTTAGAGGAACCAAAAGATGTCTCATCTTGAAGTCAAAAGAAGAAAAAATAGCACACTGAGAAGACCCCACTCTTCTACCACCATAACCACTTTTTTGCATCACCAACTTTTTTTTTTTCATGAATAACGGTTAAGCTTTATTAACATAAAAATAGAAATAAGGTAGACAAAGGGGCAGTATGTATGCCCATGGTTACAATGGGTAAGATTACAAATGAAAAACAAAGAACAGCATTATTGGATGAAAGGAAATGCAGATATTGATAGAAAAGTGCATCCAGAAAATCAAAAAGCAGTATTACTCCAACAGATCTGGATCACGAATTAAAGACTCCCTTTTAGCTCCCTTTTCTGGCCAAATGATCTGTAATATCATTTGTTGGCATGTTCATTCATGAAAATAAAGTGCTCATCTGGCATGCTAGAAAGAGCCCGTTTAATAGAACTATCCACCTCTCATGATCCAATGCCACCTCCTCTCAGCTTTCCTATCACTGAGGCTGTATCTACTTCCACAATCAGGTTGTTTAAATCCAGTCTTGAAGTTCAAGGTTATAAATATCGCTACTGCTAGACATATCACCATGCAGGGAAGGGGAAATATTGCTCAATATATTGGGGGAGATATCAATGTCACCCCAAAAGTTGGGAAACGGGAGAAACCCTTAGGAAAGAGAAATTTGGAGTGAAACTCTATGATATTCTTTTTTAGACATGTGTACACCTAAAAAACTCAAAACAATGATATTAACTAAGTAATTCGTGTCTAGGGAAGTAAGGCACTGCTATAATCATTCATTTAAACACTTAAAGAAACATATGATTTTAAGCAACCCCAAACATATGATATTAGCTAATAATTATCTGACTGATTATCCATTTCAGATCTATCTATTTGAAAATTATCATATTTAATAATTTTAAATTGTTTTTAAGTAGAATTTGAGTTTAATATATTGTATGCCAGTATTTATTAGGTAAAAAAGTAAATGAAATTGATCACAATTATATCAAAAAATCACTGCCTCTCTGTCTTTAAAAATTGATATTTTTAATTGATTTTCATAAAATGATTGAAATAATTTTTAATCCAAAATTAGCTTTTCCTGCCAATATGTAGATCGGCTTTCCAATATACATATTATTATTTTTTGATTAGTAAAAGTGAATCATATATAATTAGAGGTATAAAAATAACTGTACATAATTACAAAACTGTGTATAAAGTAAATACGTCAGAAAGTAAACCGAACTAATCCCAGAACAGACTCCACTTGCTGTCAAATTCATCAAACAAAATCTCCTGAAATTCCTTATGAGTATTGGCCGAAAAAAGATAAGGGATAAAACGTTATCAGCCAGCCTCTGAACCGACACTTCCTTACCTCAAAAATTCTGCTATTCTCCCCTAATTTTGACCGAGTTTAACTCCCCCAAAAATCCAACAGCTTCCTCCTTCTCCCAATCCAAAACATTCCTTCTGAATTTCAAATCTCAGCTCCACCCCACGACTTCAAAAACCAAATAATCCTTCACCCAAGCATTGATATTTGATGCTATTGCCGCCGCTCTCAGAAATCTATCTCTAAGTGATACTTCCCCGCACCAAATATCATTCCAACATTTAGTCCTGTCGCCAACTCCCACGTTAAATCTAACTCCTTTATTGAACATTACCTTATTGCTGTAAATAGCTTTCCAAAAACCTGTCCCGTGAGCATATCTACTATCTCTAGAACTCCAACCCCCTTCCTCCATACCATATTTACTACTAATCACCATCCTCCAAAGATTTCCAACCTCCAGTTTGAACTGCCACAACACAACCATTTCGCCAAAAGAGCATTATTGAATCTGGTAAGACTTCTCAATCCCATTGCCTCTCCAAAGAAAATCTCTTTGGAGAGGCAAACATTATTATTAGAGGATCAAACATTACATATTTTGGTGAAAATCCTAATAACTTTGGTTTTTCCAAACTTTTTGGTGTGCCAATCTCTCAAATCCGTTATGAAATACATGCCAATCCATCTTATACATAAATGGCATGCATTTCCTTACAAGTTAGTGTGAAATGAACTGAAGAAAATACTTTCACCTGTTTTTATCAATTTTTGATGGACACATCAAATCTTGTCAGATATCTGCAACAAACTTTTGAATCTAGAGGAGTTGATGAATTTGCAAAATAAGTGGTTTGCAATCGCATCCAATTTTTTAGAAGAGGATTAGAGGGTTTTAAGCATTTTTTGTGGATTGAAATAGGGGAACGGTCAAAATTTCTCCCTATTTGACCTTCTATAATGAACAGTATACATTACCAAAGGGGCTATATTGCTCGATGTATATTGCCAATGTCATAATATTTTGCTGGTTATCGCAATATATACCCCCAAAAAATTGTAAAGAAAACCCTAGATTTATATCGCCTCCTATAGGAAAGAGGATATATTGCTTGATATATCGATATTTAAAACCATGGCTTCCTTAGGTCCGAAAAGTAAGACTCAACCGCAGTCTAAATAGAAGTGCCTTTCCTAATTGGGTGTGAATACATATGAAGAAAAAAGAGTTTCCATCTAACCTATTTAAAACCATGGCTTCCTTAGGTCAGAAAAGTAAGACTCAACCGCAGTCTAAATAGAAGTGCCTTCCCTAATTGGGTGTGAATACATATGAAGAAAAAAGAGTTTCCATCTAACCTATTTCTCAATAAAACGACGATTAAAGGGATGTTCCAAGAGAACTCACTCACCATAAGTTATTGCGGTCAGGATTTTCAAAATCTGCATGCCAAGTGATTCAGGGACTGGATCGGTGACATTTGGTGTGCTTTCCAACTGTCAAAACAAGGTTGACAGGAAAAATATGCTACTGCTTTTTAAGAAAAAGTTGAAAATGACAAAGTTAATCACTGTCAAAGAAGTATGCCATCTCCATGTTGAGGATGTATCTCAGATTGACATTTGGCCCTTGGTGTCCCTAGTGGGATAAATAGTTTAACAACCTCAATAACCATGTGCGAACTGTATTACAACAGGATTGCTAAGTGTTGTCTCAACAGGGTAACATAGTGCCAAGTTTTCATTTTATTACTGAGAAGTCATGAGGATATAAATGTTTGACGGCAAATAAATAAAACAAGTTGGATATTGCTCTAAAATAGTTATTTGATATAACACTGAGCTATATCTGATGTGTTTCGTGCAG
>JAUPMG010169601.1:0-10627 GCA_031762675.1 Pachysandra terminalis
GATGAATAAAATGAAAGAAAAACCCTAAACACTTACTTGATTAATTTCGGTAGAGAGAGAGAGAGAGAGAGAGAGAGAGAGAGAGAGAGAGAGAGAGAGAGAGAGGTAGTTTAGGGATTTTGAAAAAAAGAGCTCTATACGGTTTGCAATACATACAAGGTATATATGGCAATTTATTTTGCCTTCCTAAAATGAAATAATAGGAGCAGTAACTGATGCAAACATAGCAACCATTGAATGAAGTAAAAGGAAAAAAATTGAACACTTACTTGTTTAGTTTCGGCAGCCTTAATCTCAAATTCGTCTTCAAGAATGAAATAAAAGGGAAAACAAATCAAGCACTTATCTGATTAATTTTGGTAGCCTTAATCTTAATCAAGTCTTGCTTTTAGCTCTTTTGGAGATTTTGAACTTGAATGAAAAAAACAACCACCTTGATATCAATCGAATCCTGCTTTGATTTCTTTTGGGGCTTTTGAACTTGAATGAAAACAAGAGCAATCGAATGGATGGAAGGGGAGAATAGGATTTCATCAAAGAGGAAAGATGGGGATGAATCAAATGATAGAAAAACCCTAAACACTTACCTGATTAATTTTGGCTAAGAGTTTGTGGAGGGAAGAGAGAGTTTAAGAGAAAGAAAGGGGTTCGTTCATTAGAGAGAGAGAGAGAAAGAGAGAGAGAGAGAGAGAGAGAGAGAGGTAGTTTAGGGGTTTTGAAAGAAAAAAGCTCTATATGGTTTGCAATACGTACAAAATCCATAAGGCAATCATTTTGCCTTCCTAGAATGAAATAGGAGCACAAAACCGATGCAAATAAAGCAACAACCAAATGAAATAGAAGGAAAAAAATCAAACACTTACCTGGTTAATTTCGGTAGCCTTAATTTCAAATCAAAGAAAAAAAATTAAACCTATTTTCATCTTCAAGAATGAAATAAAATGAAAAAAGAAATCATACACTTATCCGATTAATTTCGGCAACCTTAATCTCAATCGAGTCTTGCTTTGAGCTCTTTTGAAGCTTCTGAACTCGAATGAAAACAACAAAAACCTTAATATCAATCGAATCTTGCTTTGACATCTTTTGGTGATTTTGAACTTGAACGAAAACAACATCAATCAAATGGATGGAGGATGAATCAAATGAACTAAAAACCCTAAACACTTACTTGATTAATTTCGGTAGAGAGAGTTTAAGAGAGGGAAGAGAGAGATTTCGAGAGAAAGAGAAGAGTTGGTTCGTTGGAGAGAGAGAGAGAGAGAGAGAGAGAGGTAGTTTAGGGATTTTGAAAAAAGAAAGCTCTATACGGTTTGCAATACATACAAGGTATATAAGGAAATTTTTTTTGCCTTCCTAGAATGAAATAATAGGAGCAGTAACTGATGCAAATAGAACAACAACCGAATGAAATAAAAGGAAAAAAAAATCAAACACTTACCTGATTAATTTCGGCAGCCTTAATCTCAAATCGTAGAAAAAATATTTCAACCCTATTTTCGTGTTCAAGAATGAAATAAAAGAGCAAAAAAAATCAAGCACTTATATGATTAATTTCGGCAGCCTTAATCTTAATCGAGTCTTGCTTTGAGCACTTTTGGAGCTTTTGAACTTGAATGAAAAGTAAACAACCTTGATATCAACTGAATCCTGCTTTGATTTTTTTAGGGTTTTTGAACTTGAATGAAAACAAGAGCAATCGAATGGATGGAAGGGGAGAATAGGATTCAATCAAAGAGGAAAGATGGGGATGAATCAAATGATAGAAAAACCCTAAACACTTACCTGATTAATTTTGGCTGAGAGTTGAGGGGGAGGGAAGAGAGAGTTTAAGAGAAAGAGAGGGGTTGGTTCATTAGAGAGAGAGAGAGAGAGAGAGAGAGAGAGAGAGAGTGAGAGAGGTAGTTTAGGGGTTTTGAAAGAAAAAAAGCTCTATACGTTTTGCAATACGTACAAATTCCATAAGGCAATCTTTTTGCCTTCCTAGAATGAAACAGAAGCAGAAATTGATGCAAATAGAGCAACAACCGAATGAAATAAAAGGAAAATAATCAAAGACTTACCTGATTAATTTCGGCAGCCTTAATTTCAAATTGAAGAAAAAACCCTATTTTCATCTTCAAGAAAGAAATAAAAGGGAAAAAAAAATAAAATCAAACACTTATCTGATTAATTTCGACAACCTTAATCTCAATCGAGTCTTGCTTTGAGCTCTTTTGGAGCTTTTGAACTCGAATGAAAACAACAACCTTAATATCAATTGAATCTTTCTTTGATATCTTTTGGAGCTATTGAACTTGAAAGAAAATAACATCAATCGAATGGATCGAAATGGAGAATAGGGTTCAATCAAAGAGGAAAGTTGGGGATGAATCAAATGATAGAAAAACCCTAAACACTTACCTGATTATTTTCTGTAGAGAGATTTTGGGAGAGGTATATTTTGAGAGAAATAGAGGGTTTGGTTAGTTCGAGAGAGAGAGAGAGAGAGAGAGAGAGAGAGAGAGAGAGTTTAGGGATTTTGAAAAAAAGGCTCTATACGGTTTGCAATACATACAAGGTATATAAGGAATTTTTTTTTTTGCCTTCCCAGAATGAAATAATAGGAGCAGTAACTGATGCAAACATAGCAACAATCGAATGAAATAAAAGGAGAAAAACGAACACTTACCTGATTAATTTTGGCAGCCTTAATCTCAAATCTAAGAAAAAATATTTCAACCCTATTTTCGTCTTCAAGAATGAAATAAAAGGAAAAAAAAAAGGATAAAGCACTTATATGATTAATTTTGGCAGCCTTAATCTTAATTGAGTCTTGCTTTAAGCTCATTTGGAGCTTTTGAAGTTGAATGAAAAGAACAACCTTGATATCAACCGAATCCTGATTTGATTTCTTTTGGGGCTTTTGAACTTGAATTAAAACAAGAGCAATCGAATGGATGGAAGGGGAGAATAGGATTCAATCAAAAAGGAAAGATGGGGATGAATCAAATGATAGAAAAACCCTAAACACTTACCTGATTAATTTTGGCTGAGAGTTTGAGGAGGGAAGAGAGAGTTTAAGAGAAAGAGAGGGGTTGGTTCATTAGAGAGAGAGAGAGAGAGAGAGAGAGAGAGGTAGTTTAGGGGTTTTGAAAGAAAAAAAGCTCTATACGATTTACGTACAAAATCCATAAGGCAATCTTTTTGCCTTCCTAGAATGAAACAGGAGCAGGAACTGATGGAAATAGAGCAACAACCAAATGAAATAAAAGGGAAAAAAATCAAACACTTACCTGGTTCATTTTGGCAGCCTTAATTTCAAATCGAAGATAAAAAAAATTAACCCTATTTTCATTTTCAAGAATGAAATAAAAGGAAAAAAAAATAGAAAGAATCAAACACTTATCTGATTAATTTCGGCAACCTTTATCTCAATCGAGTCTTGTTTTGAGCTCTTTTGGAGCTTTTGAACTTGAATGAAAACAACAACAACCTTAATATCAATCGAATCTTGCTTTGATATCTTTTGGTGCTTTTGAACTTAAAAGAAAAGAACATCAATCGAATGGATGGAAAGGGATAATAGGGTTCAATCAACGAGGAAAGATGGGGATGAATCAAATGAAAGAAAAATCCTAAACAGCTTCCTGATTAATTTCGGTTGTGAGAGGGATGACAGAGAGATTTTGAGAGCAAGTGAGTCTTTTGTTTGGTTGTGAGAGAGAGAGACAGAGTGAGAGAGAGAGAGAGAGAGAGAGGTAGTTTAGGGATTTTGAAAAAAAAAGCTCTATACAGTTTGCAATACATACAAGGTATTAAAAGGCAATTTTTTTGGCTTCCTAGAATGAAATAATAGGAGCAATAACTGATGCAAACAGAGCAACAACCGAATGAAATAAAGGGGAAAAAATCGAACAGTTAACTGATTAGTTTCGGCAGCCTTAATCTCAAATCAAAGGAAAACAAATTCAACACTATTTTCGTCTTCAAGAATGAAATAAAAGCAAAAAAAATCAAGCACTTATCTAATTAATTTCGATAGCCTTAATCTTAATAGAGTCTTGTTTTGAGCTCTTTTGGAGCTTTTGAACTTGAATATAAAGAACAACCACCTTGATATCAACCGAATCCTACTTTGATTTCTTTTGGGGCTTTTGAATTTGAATGAAAACAAGAGAACTCGAATGGATGGAAGGGAAGAATAGGACTCAATCAAAGAGGAAAGACGGGGATGAATCAAATGATAGAAAAATCCTAAACACTTGCCTAATTAGTTTTTGCTAAGAGTTTGAGGGTGAATGAAGAGAGAGTATAAGAGAAACAGAGGGGTGTGTTCACTCGAGAGAGAGAGAGAGAGAGAGAGAGAGAGAGAGGTAGTTTAGGGGTTTTGAAAGAAAAAAGCTCTACAAGGTTTGCAATACGTACAAAATCCATAAGGCAATCTTTTGCCTTCCTAGAATGAAACGGGTGCAGAAACTGATGCAAATAGAGCAACAGCCGAATGAAATAAAAGTCAAAAAAAAAAAAAGCAAACACTTAGCTGGTTAATTTAGGCAGCCTTAATTTCAAATCAAAGAAAAAAAATTTAACCCTATTTTCATCTTCAAGAATGAAATAAAAGGAAAAAAAATCAAACATTTATCTGATTAATTTCGGCAACCTTAATCTCAATCGAGTCTTGCTTTGAGCTCTTTTGAAGCTTTTGAATTCGAATGAAAACAACAACAACCTTAATATCAATGGATTTGATTTTAAGAGTTGTAATTCTAATTATAATTCGTTGTGAAATGGAATTGTGTAGAATTGAGATTTTCATGATTGGATGTCAACAAATAATTGGAATTTGGAATTTGATTTTTTTTATTGTTTTGTTTAATTTTTAAATTTTTAAATTTTAATATTTATTTAAATTTTAACTTTTACTTTTTTTAATTTTAATTTTAATTATTTATTATTTATTATTTATTATTTTTGTGTTAAAGATAGATGTAAATAAGACCAACCCGACATCCATTTGAAATCCACAGGGTAGAGAATTGCAATTAACAGCCTCCCCCTATGAATTCGGCAGCTTCAAAATAGCCTACAAATGAATTATGTGGAATTCATGTAGAATTCAAATTCCAATTCCTTAATCTCAACCGAGTCTTGCTTTGGGCTCTTTTGGAGCTTTTGAACTTGAATGAAAACAGCAACAACCTTAATATCAACCGAATCTTACTTTGATATCTTTTGGGGCTTTTGAACTTGATTGAAAGCAACAACAATCGAATGAATGTAAGGGGAGAGTAGGGTTTGACCAAAGAGGAAATATGAGAATGAATCAAATGAAAGAAAAACCTAAACACTTGATTAATTTCGGCAGAGAGATTTTTAGAGAGGGAGAGGGAAGAGAGTTTAAAAGAAAGAGGGGTTGGTTCGTTGGAGAGAGAGAGAGAGAGAGAGAGAGAGAGAGAGGGGTGAGGATCTTCTGTGTACTGGTTGGTACACAAGAGATCCTCCTGTGATGTGAAACAGCACAAAGGGCAAAATTGTAATTTTACCCTCACCTGAGTTGCTTTATGATGGCAAAATTACAATTTTTCCCTCTGTGTTGTTTCACAGCACAGGAGGATCTCCTGTGTACTAGTACACAGAATCTTGATTTGAGATCTTTTGGAGCTTTTGAACTTGAATGAAACCAACAACAACCTTAATATCAACCAAACTTTACTTTAATATCTTTTGGGGCTTTTGAACTTGAATGAAAACAACAACAATCGAATGGATGGAAGGGGAGAATAGCGTTCAATCAAAGAGGAAAGAGGGGGACGAATTAAATGAAAGAAAAATCCTAAACATTTACCTGATTAATTAATTTCAACAGAGAGGGCTTGAAAGAGGGAGAGGGAAGAAAGAGTTTGAGAGAGAGGGGTTGGTTCGTTGGAGAGAGAGAGAGAGAGAGAGAGAGAGAGAGAGAGAGAGAGAGAGAGTAATGACCTAAATTCCTTAATTTAATTTCTCCCTAATTATTTAATATTTATTAGTAATTTAATTTGCATGAGTTATTTAGGTTTATGAACTTGATTTAATGCCAAGAATAGAATTGATATTTACTTGTACACTAGGGGACAATAGTTTAATACTCTATATAAAAGGGGTCTTAATGTTATTACTTTTATCTTTGGGTTTAGACAGTAAATTAAACTTTTTTACCAATTTAAACGCACAAACGCACGGTTGTGCGTTTGAACTGGTCATTGCAACGTGGCAACATGCATGGGTTAATGGGAGAGAGATTAGGGACGGATGATTCCTATATCCCTAACCTCCCATTCGTGGGATCAATTCTTATAGTGTTGTGCGTGCGTAAGAAAAGAAAAAACAGAAAAGAGAGAAGAGACTAAGAGTTTTGAGAGTGAAGAGAGGATTTTAATTCTTGAAAATTTTGTTGCAGAGAAGAAGAGAAGACGAAGCAGAAGATAGCAAGAGAAGGATATTAGTAGATTTTTCTGCATTCACTCTTTAGGCTAGCAAGAACTGTAAGTAGCTTATCCGGTTCGAATTCTTATTTTCATAGATGATGCATTGTTTTACTTTTCGAGATTTAATTATAATCGCTGGGTTTGCATAATTGAACTCTGTGTTTTTCTAGGAATACGATTTAATCTTTGAGAATTTATTCTACATGTGTTATATAAAGATGATTTAATGATTTCAATATTTACTTGCTTGGATTTGGTTGAAACATGTGGTTTGTAAGTTTCTGCTTCTCAGACTTCATAGTTCTCATGATTAGAGTTTGTTTCCGGAAATTATACCAGAAATACATGAGAATTGTGTCACACTTGTATTAGTTCTTATGATGTTTTCAATGTGGATAAAGTTATTTAAATTAGACGTAAATTAACCATGAGAATTTATCTAATTATGTCTGAACTGTTTGAAATCAGAAACCTAAAAAATAGAGCTTCCGACTTCGTCGGCAGGTCATCGGTTCGCCGATCGACCCGCCGACAGTTATTTAGAATGAAGGATTGGATCCGTCAGTGAGTCGTCGGTCCGCCGACCAACTCACCGACAGGGACTGAGATTGAAACATTAGTTTGCGTCGGCAGGTGTTCGGTCCGCCAATCAACCTGCCCACAGGACTCGTCGGAGAGTCGTCGGTCCGCCGACCAACTCACCGACAGGGATGTTAGATTACAGACTTGTCTTCGTCGGTATGTGGTCGGTACGACGATCAACCCGCCGACAAGACTCGTCGGTGAGTCGTCGGTCCGGCGACAAAGACTTATATTTTGGGACAATATGAGGGTTTGGATGTCAGTTGGTTTGGGCTTAATAGTGCGTCGTGTTGGGATCAAGTGAGGTCTAGGGTTGCGTACCTAAGATGACTGAAACCTACTTGTTACCCTTAGCATGTGCTAACCAATTAGACACACTCCTTAATTGGTCTCCACTTACAGAATTTGTTAATGAGCCCTATTTATGTTTAGCTGTGATTTGCATCATAGGGATGTGTAGGATGGGTCCCAATGGATTATTCACATGTATGAGCGCGTGAATTGCTTCTAAGGGGATCTATCATCCGTATCCCATAGGAGAGTGCATTCATACTACGTTCATATGAGATATTAAGTGTGCTCGGTAGATGGAAAATAAGAGGTTGCCTAGTCTTGTAGGTAGAAAGTCCTACGAAATGAGTTATGAATCATAATTGATTCATAAAGTTTGTTGGACCTTGAGTATCGTACACTCATGAAATCAGAACATGGTGGCCTTTGTACCATGGGTAAGTGTCCAGAAAGAAGAGAGGGGCTACCGGTTGTTCCTGGTGACTTCGGTCCCGAATTGGTGTTCACTACAAAGCTGCAATGAGGGACACTTAATATATCATGTAAACATAGGCATAATCCGCATTACATTGCATTTCTTGTTTGAGCATACATTAGTTCATCTAATTGTTCATTCTCGCATCATATTCATATCATAATATCTATTATTGGTTCCTATTGTTATTATTGTTTTAATCACTGGATTTTTAGTCATATATGATGATATGGATGGTGACTGGATCATGCTTGCTGAGTATTTCAAACTCACGCAATCTTTATGTTGCAGGTCGATTTTGAGTGATGGATGTATGCTGCTTCATATTGTTTTATTATTTTCAATTGTAATAAATTTGTTGGAACTATAATATTTGGATTTTCATGTAAAGATGTTTGATTCATTTATTTAATTGTTCGGACCTATTGTATTTCTTCCGCAACTCTGTGTTGATGAATAAAGATCAATTTTTATTTTATTTCTTTTATCTTGGATTTCATATGGAATCCGCGGTCCAGAAATGGATCCCGAAGGTCTCACCTTGTGATCCATGCCATCCCACCTAAGGATCTGTGCTACGAGATCTGGGGCGTGACAAAGAGGTGTAGTTTAGAGTTTGCAATACGTACAAGGTCCATAAGGCAATTTTTTTGTCTTCTAATAGGAAGGCTATATGTCTTGGCCGGGTGAGGATCTTCTGTGATCTAGATCATAGGAAACCTCCTGTGATCCGCACAGGAGATTGGCACTTGCCAAAGGTGGGCCCTATAAGAAGCGTCACCTACAATTTTAAAAACCCTAGAAAAGGGTAAACCCTAGAGGGCCCACAACTTATGGGCCCGCCTAGGCCTAGGACAGGTGTCTATCTCATGTGATCCGGATCAAAGAACAAAAAGTCATCTAAAGTAAGGGGGTTTAGGTAATTTTACTCAATAAAATATGAGCTGAAACAATCATTGGGCCTTAATTCGGCCTTTTAGCTTTTCATTGGTTTGGAGCTTAATAGCCCATTTATCTGGCTCCGTGTAGCTCTATAACTGGATGATAGCATGGGTCCTACCACTTTGCAAAGCAACATAATTTGAGAATTGTTGTGGGCCACCTTATCAGCTAATGATAAAGCGACACCAAACACAATATTGTCCCTAAAATTTTCTTCTGGATTTTCAGATTTTGGACTCATGCACGTGATCTATATATGAATGCACGTGTTTTTTAAAACCACGTGTCAATCTAAGATGATCTTATTTTCTAACCGCCACATGAGCGACATAGCATGATGACTTGGCAGATTTCTAAAATTTGATTTGAGATTAGACAAGATCGATCAAATTTCCCTCCACACATTCTCCTTCGCCTTATCTTCTGGTTTTTCTCTCTCCCTCTTCTGCTCCCAAAATGCAGCCACCACATGATCAATCACAGCCATCCTCTTACTTCCACTTCCGCCTGAAACCACTAGCTCCACCACCGGACCTAAATTCCACCACCACCAACACCCCCACTGCAAGATTACCACTTCTTCCCAATGCAAATGATTTCCCAATTAGGGTTTACTCTTTCATCACCTCGTCTATTTTCTATTCCTTTCCAAAGATCATCAATTTCTCCATCTTCTTCTTCAAGAGACCAGTGTTCTCAACTCGCAACTACCTCCAATCCTTCATTTAAATATATTGGCGGCAACCGGTTATCTTCTCGGCGCAGACTATTCATTCTTTCACCTAAGGCAGCTGCCGATCAGCAAGGTTAGCTTTCTTATTTCTGTGATTATTATAATTTTTTTTTTCTTAGTCTTGAAAATTGAAGTTTGATTTCGAAATGGAACTAATATTTACTCATCCAATTAATCTGCAGTAGAGTCTGTAGCGTAATCTGTAATAATTAATTGAAAGAATTATTCAATAATGCTTAGAGAACACATGTGAATGTAGATAGGTATAAGGATACTATACTATCAATCCCTTCTCCTCTGTTGTCATTCAATAATGTTTTTTTTTTCTTCCTGAATTGCTTCTCTAATTGAGTTGGTAATGGGAATATGTTTTTTAAATGCACTGTCTTGGAGCATTGAAGTAATTCACACAAGTGATTTTCAAGAACATCCATGAAAAATCATTGAATTATGGCACGCATGAATAATAACTATATAAACAAGTATGCTAGCATTTGAGTACTAGTCACAATGATTCTAGTGTTAATCCAGTATCTGGTTTTTAGTTATTGGGTAAACCCAGTTCCCTTTCAGATTTTATTAGTGAAATTCATTTTTTAATTGGGCTTCTAGAAGTTGGTATTATGGATAATATTAATTCTGTTTGTAGATGTTATATCAATCGTAGTCGTCTTTCTATACTCTTGATCAGTCATGGTATGGTTCGCTATCTATATTTGTGTGAGGTTATCTTACATATTCTCTTGCTCACCAACTATGAATGCTTTTAGATTTAGTTACTGAATCTTGCTCATTGTTCTTCGTTTAGCCGTCATGCAACCTTTTAATTCAATCATCTACTTGCATTTTGTTAGGGAATTCAGCGCCACTGTTATGTTTTTCTTTTAATTGCTCTCAGTAGCTTTTTTTTTTCCGCAGACCAAGTCAAGGAAGATGAGATCGTGGACGGTAAAATTTTGCCATACTGCAACATAAACCAGAAAGAGAAGAAGTCTTTGGGGGAGCTTGAACAAGAATTTCTTCAAGCACTTCAGGTGCTCCATTTTTCTATTAATTAAAATTCCATGAAACAAGAAGAGTGGGATGAGAACACTCTCTCTCTCTCTCTCTCTCTCTCTCTCTCTCTCTCTCTCTCTCTCTCTCTCTCTCTCTCTCTCT
>JAUPMG010169612.1:0-10627 GCA_031762675.1 Pachysandra terminalis
GACAGCATGTAAGCTAACTCCCCCTAAGTAATGAGTTTTAATATGTAGGTAATTTTTATTGCATTTTTTGAGGTATTCGGATACATTTAGGCTTCAATAAGACATGTTTAAAGTTTGGAACAAAAAACCATAAAAAAACCCTGGTTTCCCCCCGGTTTCCCCTTTTTTCCCTCATGTCGCCGACATTTCGGCGACATGTCGCCGAAATTTCGCCAGAGGCACCTGGCGACACACCAGGCGACACCGACACCGCGAACCTTGCTCCCAAGGGTTCGACTGTTCCCTTGAACACTGCTGGTTCTAGTCTCTTAATCGCTTGAGATGCTTATTCGCCGTATTCTCCACTGGTGGTGCAACACTCGGAAATTGTTCTGCCTCATGACGTTCGCCTTGTCTTCCAAAGTTTGGTATACTCCATCCAAACGTGGATATCTATCTTCAGCAGCTGTGGATGAACTAGCGCCTATACTTCTTGCTTTTCCTCTTCCAGCCATTCTGAAATTACATGTAGAGATAAGCCTGCTAACTCAAACAACATCATTCTCGACAGCTATCTCCAATAACATGCGCAAATAGATAATTACAACATAGCGCACACCACACCAACAATCATGACAAGATGACTAAGTCTCCCATATTCTTCCATTCCAAATCACCACTCATCTCAGTACTAGTAACATCACCACACTAAAATTCTAAATCAAAACTAAGGTTCTGATACCACTTTGTGACATCCTGAATCCTAGGGTATACACCATGGGTGCATGGTTATAGTGCCGGATTCCAGGAGCAACTCTCACCCCTTCTTAACGCACAACCAAGGGGTAACTCACCCGAAACTAACACAACTAATGGATAATAACATAACCAAAAGATTAATAGCGGAATCTAAAATTATAAAACAAACATATACATATACATACATACATATATATATATATATATATATATATATATATATATATGTACATATATATATGTATGTATCTATATAATCATGTCCCTGCGGGACCTCAACTACTCATGCCAAATAAAAAGGCATGTCTCAACATCCACCTCTCAAACACGGTGGTAACCAACTCAGAGTCAACTGAATAGAAACAATATAAAGTATTGGAGTTCTCGCTCCTCGATGACATATACATCAAAACTACTAAGTATCAACAAAAATAAGTAACTGCATAGATTCCTGGCACAGCTCGTCAGCACTGATCTCCATAGTCCCTTTTCCTCGTCTAGGGCACACCTGAAATGTTAGGAGTTAGAAAGGCTTGTGCGACATGCCCAGTAAATACAATGTGCTAGTGAAGTGTCACTTGATAGGAGTTCACCATGAGATTGCATGATATGCCATATATGATGCAAGGTTTGTTGATTGGATGCAATGACATGAGTAACTATTCCACCCGTCAAGTAAGATGGCTACTACAAACATGTGCAATGCAATTGATGTCGTTGATACTGAGATCACTGAATATTCAAGCTCGATCCCCAACTAAGGCCACATGCATCACACGGATACTATGCACCAATTCTGGTTAAGCACACTCAGTGGATTCTGTGTGTACAACACAGTTTTAGGGCTTCTCAACCCATGAGAAGTCTAGTCCCACCATTATTTTTGATCAAGGGTCAAACTCGGAGCACCACAGAGGACTCTCCCCCGTGTTATATTACAATTCATAACCATCAATCGGATTCATGGTGTAAGGGATCGGAAGGGGACGATCCCGAGTTGGTACCTGACCGAGAAGAACAAAAAAAGGTTGGATCGTTCCAATCCCAAGATGGATCGGAACGATCCAACCTTTTTTTTTTTTTTTAAAATTAAATGCGACCGGTCCGTCTCGGCCGATCCCGAGTCGAATTCCGAGATTAAACACTATGATCGGATTACTCGCAATATAATGTCATATATATCTGTTGTTAGGATATAGGGGTAGCTAGTCCTTCTCCTATAAATCATTTTAGATTCACATAGTCCACTTGGACTCCAGATAAGTTATCTCTCACTGACACTCATCACTGAGTCCAATATCCTCACATCACACTATTGGTCCTCCTGATGAGAATCCAAGGTTAGTCTGGTCAAAGGGACTCACACATGGACCCACAATGCATGAATGTCCTTTAATGCATGTCACTATCATTCAACTACTTGTGATGCACTGAATATCCAAATCATATCATGTGTCACAAGTATGATCATGTGTCACAAGTATGGCATAACATGTTCTATCATGAATCAAACAGAACAGGTGGTATTGTTAGTAGCTTAAGTGTACAAACCCAATCAGTCTCACGAATGTAATACAATTACCATGTTGCTAGATATAAGCCAATTCAATTATGTTCTTACATATTAGGTCTTGAACTAAGTCAAACAAATTCTCTTACCTTCCCTATGGTCTCTGAATATCAGTCAAAATGTACAAAAATGTACACTGTTGGCGGGCTGGTCAGTGGATCGGCACCCCCTGAGGAATCTCTAAAATTTCACGTGTGTCCCTGTCGGTGGCTTCGCCGGTGGATCGGCACCTACCCGACGGATCTCAAGTTTGGTCGGTGTGATCCATCGGTGCTTTGTCGGGTGCCCCGAGGAATCCTCCCCCGTCCCCTGTCGGTGGGCTTCGCCGGTGGACCGACAGTCCCTCGATAGAACCTCTCTGTTCCTCTTATGGTCGGTGGGCTCCGTCGGTGGACCAGTAGGTCACCGTCAGAACCTCAAATTATGGTCTGTCATCGGTGGGCTTCGTCGGTGGACCGGTAGGTCATCGATAGTATCCCCAATCTGCACCGGTGGGCTTGCCGGTGCACCGGCAAAGCCTGCCGATGGACGCTTCACGAATTTTGGGTTTCTTATTTCACCTCTAAATCAACTCTACTTCAAATACCAATCTACTAAAGGTCTGAAATCCATAATAAGACATTCAAAACCACCAGTAACACATTGAAGCACAATCAATTATGCATTTGAATCAAAGAACATCATCAAACCTAGATTTTACATCAAAATAGGTATTATTCATGATTCAAGCTTGTAATCTCTAACATAGTTCATGGATTCTCTCATGAGATCAAAGAACACTATCAATCACACAAGTTTATCATAGAAAACCAAATCCCCACAAATCGTAAGCACACAATGTACTTACCTCGTCGATACCTTCGACAAACGTTCTTGAGCCTTTAGTGTTCAGCAACTTTCTTCTTGAGCTTGCCTTCTTCTCCTTTGCTTTGATCTTCTCTTCTTTCTTCTTCTCTCCTCTTCTCAGCAAAACAACATAAGAGTGATTAGGGTTTGCTTTGAGAAGCTAAAACCTTCCTAATCTCTCAAACAAATCTCAGCCCTTAGATCTAAACCATCCTTAAGGAAAGAGATCAAAACCATAGAATCAAGCTTAAGTGAGGGAAAGATAAGGTGTGTGCACATGCAATCACTTAAGTGTTTTAACCAATAAAAGAGGCTAAAGTAATTAACTCATAGCTCCCTATATTGCCGGAAATTACAAACAAGCCCAAAACACAAACTAAATTTCTAGTCGTTACAATAATGCTCTCCCAAGAGCTAGAACAGAACTAAATAACAATTTATGTGATCTACCAGTTCCCAGGCTCAAGCAGAAAGATATCTTATCTCAAAAGGAGGAAAGTACTAATGCATTGATAAATCAATATTCAGATCCTCACCATTTATATCATACACTCTACTAGCTTGCCACCTATCTATTCATATATGATAGTTTAATATGTGCCATATATATTATATATTATATATTATATATTATATATTTGTATACACACAAACACATATGCGGACGAATTCCCTATGCATAACGGATAAGAAAACTTCTATATCTGCACCCTAATATCTTGATACATGGCACTTGTTTGGCCCACCAAAACTTAACATTTTTGTTAAGTTAGCTTCTCTGTAAAGATCAGTCGATCGGACACTTGAAACCATCCAACTAGGCTCTTGAATAACCTACCAAATCAAAAACATTGTAGTGCAATACTATAGCACGGAATCATAGCAAATGTTGTGATCAGTAATTTGAGGGCTTGATTGGACGGTATGAGTGTCCAATTGGGCTATTATTTGTATGGAGCTCATATCGCAAAAACATTAGATTTTTTTGTGGGCCCAAAAAGTGCCACATGTTGAGATTTTAAGGTGCAAATGGGAAAGTTTACTATGCACTTAAGCATAGGGAACTCATCTTCTCTCTCTCTCTCTCTCTGTAAATGTATATACGTACATATATATATATATATATATATATATATATATATATTTATGTGTGTGTGTGTAAACCATGGTTCAAAATTTTGCCAAAATGCCCCCAGTGAAACGAAATATAGAGGGAATTCGCTGAATTCCCCTGTTTTCCCCATTTTTCGAAATTTCGGCGAAATATGGGGAAACAATTTCTCCAACCTGGTGAAATTTTCCGCTAGGTCGGCGAAATTTCGGGAAATGTCGCCGATATTTCCCCAGAAAAAATCTGGCAAAATGTCTGGCGATATCGAAATTTAAAACCTTGGTGTAAATATTATACATGTACACACATATGTATATGGGTATTTTCGCTACATGGATAAGTTATATTGTTCCATCCGCTAGGATTTTATACGAGCATCTCATTTTCCAAGGTGCCAATGTTGGCTAACAGCCAATCACATGATTTATCTTTATGTGGGGTTCAACGCTCATCTATGTTTAGAGGTATTCCAATAGAGATGTGAGTGGGTTAAGATAAACTTTTTCATGTTGTTTTCCTTGCCTATTAATTCTATATTATTATTCTGTAAGCTATTATGTATTATTGGATGGTTATAAATGTTCTAGTGGGCTAATTTTTTGCATGAAGATTCACCATGTGAAAACGTTAGTAGGTGCTTTCTTGATGGGCCAAACAAGTGCCACTTGTTGGCATATTGAGATACAAATAGGGAGGGTTCCCTATATACCACACAAATAATGAACTTGTCCTCATATTTGGTAATTTATGAAACATATTATGGGAGTTGAATCATGTGTCTTATTCCAAAGTAATTGACACTAAAGTTCTGTTATTGTAAATAAATAAATATATAGATAGCATTCCTGTTTGGATGATGCATATAGTTATTACAATTGAAGTGATTCAACTTTGAGGTTTTGGATAGATGCTTGCTTCTTATAAGTGTGTATTTTACTGTGTAAAGTCATGAATTACATCCTATATGATCTTGTCTTTGGTAACTGATTTTGTTGTGCGTAACAGATAACACTTCATTTGGCTATGATATGGGTTGGTGGAAAGAAGAACACTTCAATGCTTCAGATGCAGATGGGGATGGTCTTCTAAATCAAACAGAGTTTAATGAGTAATCTTCTTCTTTTAGATTCATTTTAATTTCCTATGCTTATTTTTCACCTAAAATATTCTCTTCATGACTTTTCAGCTTTCTGCACCCAGCTGACAGCAATAACCCAAAGCTACTTCATTGGTTATGTAAAGAAGAAATAAGGTACTGTTAACAGATAACACTTCATTTGGCTATGATATGGGTTGAACCAACTAGCAATACTTGATGTGCGTTGCACGCGGAGGTTGATTTTATACTAGAAAATGTTAAATTTTAAACCTACAAATAATATTGACTTACAATTGAATGAAGAGTATACAAGCATAGTAGCGTAGAAAGTATATTGACTAAAAGAATTAAAGAGAATCATCTCACTGGAATAGGATTTGAGCATGTTTGATTGAGTGTATATAAAAATATTATATGATTCTATGATTCAATATTATAAAAATTGACTCTAGTTTGATCAATTTTTTATTTTTTTGATAACCGACAACATGTCATTAATTATCTGAAAACATAAAACATATGCTACATCAGCATAGAAGCATGAAAGGCCTAGCCCTTGCAAGCTAAAAGCCTCGATCAAAGGATAGAGATATAGCTCATCCTTTACTTCTCTCATCAACAGGGGTTCCCGATTACAACTCCTCCTTCATCACTCCCTCTCTAGCCAATCTATCCGCCTCATCATTAGCCTCCCTGGATATATGAGCCTAGTTACGTACCATATCTTTTCCTAAAAAAAGTCCCCTCCTCACCAGGTGATATAACTGTCATGGATACCCCGATTTCGACCATGGTTCAAAATATCGTATCGAGGTAGCTTATCAGTCAGCTCGAAAATGAATACGTATTGAGTATCGTATCGGATACGCATGGATACACTGTAAAAGTCATAGATACGGTGGATATGCAAGGAAAATGAAGGATACATAAAACAAGACCCACTTTTATGCAAAGGTTGGGTAAAGATATGATAAATTAACATGTTTTTGATATGATACACCCACACATATAATATATATTAACATGAAAACTAACCGCTACGTGTGCAGGCACATGAAAACTTATAAAAACTTCAATTAGTGTAAAGTCAGAATATCTCATACAAATCGTACATATCTAGTGGAATCAATTACCGATAAGTAACAAGATGTAATAATAATTTACGTCATAAAAACATACTTTCAAACATCTACAAACGAATTCAAAATCCTTTCGGAATATCTTAGAACAAAAAAGCACAACTTTTAGTATATATAGATGCATATTTCAAATAAATATTCTTCTTATTTGATAATCTTCAGAGAAGGAAAATAGCAAATGAAATGAGAAGAAGAATGACAAGGAGAAGGATAAGAAAATGAAGATTAGCCCAGCCAAACAAACTCTCTCTCTCTCTCTCTCTCTCTTCCATTTTCTTTTTGTTTGTTCTTTTTTGAAATTAGTTCAGTAATTTAAGGGTTTGTATATGTTTTTTTTTCTTTTTTTGATCATTCTTTAGTTTTCATTGTCATTTTTTTTATCAGTATCGAGCGTATCAAGATAGTATCGAGCGTATCGAGGCAGTATTGAGCGTATCGAGACTGTATCGACCGTATCGGTAATGTATCTACCGATAAACTGTAAAAAGATACATATCGTATCGTAATGTTGCGTATCGTGCCATATTGGTCGATACACGATGCGTATCGACCGTATCGACACGATATTTTAAACCATGATTTTGACCCAATCCAAGAGATAACCGAGGAGTCCCCCTCCACTTCCAAGGGGCCTAAACCCCACGCCTTTGCCTCATGCAAACCAGTTAATAGAGCAATGATCTCTGCACGGGTAGAATCTCCCTCTCCAATAGGTCTCAAGAATTCGTGAATAATCCTCCCTTTATGATCCCTAAACACACCTCCTATTCCCGAACGGCCAGGATTCCCCAAAGACGAGCCATCAAAATTCATATTTAAGACCCCCCCCCTCTCGTGGTGGAGACCACACCACCCTGACTTTGGCCAACCCTAATGAAGATGAGCAGATCACTGCCCATTCCTTCACTATATCCTCCATCAAGATCACTGCAATTAAGGGATGCTCGATGAAAATGTAAATGAAAGGAAGGAACATAAAATAGTGGAATGGAGAGAGAAATCTAGTAGAGAACTAGCGACGACCAGCGACGACGACAGCGACCTGCGACTACTAGCAACCAGTGACGACTAGCGACGACGACCAGCGACCAGCGACCAGCGACGACTAGCGACGACGACCAGCGACCTGCGATGATTAGCTACAAGAGACGACCAGTGACGACCAGGGACCTGCGGTGATCAGTGACAAGCAACCAAAGACGTGCGATCATCTATCAACGTCCAGTGACCATAGACAAACGACGACGCTGCGAGAATGAACCCCGGTAGCAGAAGAGAAGCTCTTAAAGCTTCAATCATTGATCTCTTTTAATGCAGGGTACAGTGAAGAGGACATTGGGGAAGTACTGAGAAAAGCGACTATGTCAAGCACGATGGAAGGAGGACTGAAAGTGAAGCTTGATCGTATACCAGTGTGCTAGCAGATAACAACAATAGATCTCAAGAAAGGAGGAGTAATGGCGTTTGTCAAAGGAGTTTCAAAATCGAAAGAAAACTTCTCGTTTGAAGGATTTTGTAATATTCACTAGAAGAAATGGCTGAGGATTGCGGAGGAGTGGTCCATTGTCTAGTTGGATTGAGATGCAAGGTGAAGAAATAGAATGGTTTGCCAAAAAAATGGAGGGCATAAACCAGAAAGTTGGAGTAGGGGGGTCTCATGGGTTCGTCAAGAGTTGCCGGAAGAGTGTTAATTCTGGAGAAAAGGAAAAATAACAGAGGCGAATTTCTCAACCTTATGTCAATCAAGAATGAGGCTAGACACGGGATGATTTTCTTGCCAAATGAGAATTTGCACAAGGGATGGAAGTATGTTGCAGATTCTTGTGTCAAATTGCTGAAAATTAACAACGGCAGAGTTCAGAATATTATTGAAATTGAGAAGGAGCTGAGAGTCAAGAAGGATCAGTCCTTTGAGGCTCTAATCAAAAGTAGCAGAGTTTCTGGAGGGGTATCCTACCCAGGATGGGGAGGGGTATCCTACCCAGGATGGAGTCCGGTGGTTGCTTCTTGCCCATCGTCCGTCAGGTGGGCTTTGCGATCAGAGTTGTAACAAACTCACCTTGCACAGACTGGTACAAAGTACAGGAAAAATTGCCTCTGAATGTGTAGGAACGGAACTAGGGGAGATAGCTTCGATCATCTAGAATACAGCTATTTTGCTTACAAAATCTGAGGTTGATGTTGGTGGTGTTGCACAAAGGGACATATTCTGTTGGACAACCGAATGAAGATCATTATGGTTAGATGGCCCTTATGCGAAGGGATTTCTGTTGGCCCCATTATCAGAAATAGGAATTTGGATGGTAGTAGAAGGGATTCCAGTCCAACTTTTGGCTGTTGGTACTCTGAAGTTCATCGGGGAGATGTGTGGAGGTTTGCTTGACGTTGGGAAGGTCGATTTAATGGAGAATGGTATGGGAAGAGCCAAAATTTAAGTAAAAGAAGTCTGTTACAGGAAAATACCCAGACAGATCGTGATTTGGGATGGCTTGAGCAGATTTGAGACTTTTAATTATTTTCCGGTGAAATTGCCGGAAAGTTCAGGGATGTTAGTTTGTCTGGTTGAAAGCATCGGAGAAGACGATTTGGAAGAGGAGGACAACAACAGGAGTGTAAGGCCACGTGGGGTGAGGGGATTGAATACTAACCTGGCTTTGAGGGACAACTGTAAGGTTTGTGGGGCCCAAGAAGACGAGACTTTTAATAAGGTGCCAGAATATAATTCAAATTCAAGTTCAAAGTGCAACAGTGGTGGGCTTAGGCCTAGTAAACGAGATTTTGTTGAATATGGGCATCTTGCCACACGGGCTTTTCTAGCAGACCCTTGGGAGGGTGAGCCTTACCAGCAATCCAATGAAGCAACGACTTTTTAGTAAGGCATCTCCAAGCCCACAAGGAAGATCCAGTTCTATGGGAAAAGGAAGAGGGCGATCGCGACACTCGAGGTCGGTAACGAGGTCCAGGAAGGAGTCGACCAGCGAGGAATTCTGAAAATCAGGTAAGGAGAAACGCTGGAAGATGAGGAGGATCATAGTGCATTGAGAGAGATAGTAGAAAAAGTGGTGCGAAAGACTTTTGCTAAAATGGGTTTTGCGCCGGCACCAGAACTTCAAACAAGATCACAGACCAGAATCAGTTCGCAATCAAAACATAAATCTTCTTCAAATGTCACGTCGAGGGGGTCTTATTCAACGGAAGTCGGATCATTCCCTAGCCTCGTTTGCGACCCTCCCTCGTCCAACTCCATTTCGATTAACACATCTTCTTCTCCGGTTACCATGGACATTTTCTCAGATGGGTTTTTGATGCAGATGGGTACAACTGGTCTGGGTAGCCATAAAAGGAAAGAGGAATTTCCAGCTGTTAAACTTGTGGATTATGAGTCTTCTGATGATGAAAATGAGGGCTGCGAAGTCAGGGACGGACAAGTGTTAAGTCTTGAGGGGGAAGGAGAGTTGACTACGAAAGAAGCCAAGAGGGATACACCAATTAATACTTGCACACAGGGTGGTCACAGTTGGGGGAATGAAGCTATAATCAATTCTTTGAATAGTGTCTGCAGTTTTGATCCAGATAAAGGTAATCATGTTTCGTCTGTGTCCTCTCCCACTGAATGGTCAGCGTCTTCTTTCATGCCAATTAGGTGCAAAGCCCCATCCTCTCCCAAACAAAAGGAAGATATGCGCAAATCAGTACGTCTAGGTATGCCTGATGGATCACTATGCCATTTGATTAATCAACCCGCCGATTTTTATGATAATGGTTTACTACAGAATGGTTCGTATAAGTCTCTCTCTCTCTCCATGATTCTCCATTACCACTTTCCCAGTTTCAGGGTGGGGTCATCTTGTCAGAAGATTCTCAAGTGAGGATACAAGAGGATGGGAGTTTTTTCAAGGTAGGGAGTGATGAAGAAAGTGAGCACTAAAAAACTGTTTGGGAGGGTACACTAGAACTAGCATCAGAGTTCCAATTAGAAGCTAGAAGGAAGAATGGGGAACATATCCCCATGGCCATAGTGGTAAGGGAGTATAGAGAGTGGGTGGAAGAGGAGAGCTCGAAAGGTAAGAGGAGTCCAGTAGGTGGGGTAGAGTCTAGTGAAAATAGGAGTTCCCAGTGGAGTG
>JAUPMG010169623.1:0-10626 GCA_031762675.1 Pachysandra terminalis
TGATTGTGTTTGTGTGTGAATGACTTGATTATGATGTGGATGGGTGTGCTTCCACCATGGGTGAAAGTCCCTAAAAGATATACAATTACGCTACTATTTATAATCATAACAACAATCAACAGATGATGCAGTTCACCCTCCCATTCTCACGAGGCTAGGTGATATGGATGCAAGTACTCTCATGCCTCCACAACTACATAATGTAGGATGCCCACGCTCATTCTCAAGAGAGTCAAGTCTCCCCTTTTTCACAATCATTAATCATACAAGTACATCTGTTAATGCATGCTATCGATATTGTAATAGTTGAGGTCCACACTTGATCCCTACTGTTCCCACCATGCTACCCCTGAATCTATTGGGTCTTTTAGGCCGCAGGACTACTGAAAGAATCTTCATTCTAATCACTTCCTTCCAATAGTCTGGGTACTCGGCTCACAAAAGTCTAGGGGATAGACAGTAGATTCTACATGTACATTGCAGTTTTAGGGATTTTCAACCCATGGGAAGTCCGAGCCCCACCTTTATTTTTTATCAAGGGGCAAACCCGAGGCACCATACAGGACTCTCCCCTGTAATCCCTCATACCATACAACTATCAACAGTTATCTCAATCTGGGCATATTGGACATCTCTGGTCCTCAACCTTCTCTTCTCCTTTTTCATTCTCATCATCATAATTACTCACATGACCCTTTTTAGGGTTTCAGCTGGTATAGTCATTTGAGGCTATGAAGTCAGCATACATACCATGGTCAATCAGATTTTCTTAATTTAACTAGTGGAATGAAAAGGAAAACACACCATTACATAAGTCCTCACAAACATTCATTTCAACATAATTTACAGATTTGCATCTCCGTAATCGATTATATCTCGGCAATAGACACAAGTCGCCGTAACACATCACAATTGGTTATAATCACACATGCAAATAGTGTCCATTCATTCTTCATATATGCGCTCATGCATTATTTATCACATAGCACGAGAGACACACACACACACACGAGTCATTATATCTTGGGCCTAGGCCTTAGCCTGTACTCCTCACCTATAGCCTGAAGTACAACCGGCTGTACTGATTCATACCTTACTTTTATCATTAATTTGATTTTTCTCATTATGCTAGGTTGGGGTTCACTTACAACCACCTTAGGTTCAACCTCTATTGAGCCCACTAAATCAAATAGTCAGTGTCTCAAACAAGTGGAGTGGTTTGCCTCCTGTTCCCCTACAAAAATCAGTCAAAATACAAACGACAGTCCTTGTCAATGGGCTTCTCGGACATCCCGCCGACCATATACGGGGGAGTGGTGGGTGGAGTGCGTCCCCCTTTGACCTCCTCAAGCCATTTGGTCCGTCGGTGACCTCTTCGGTGGACCGGTGGGGTCGGGTCGGTGGGGTTACCTCCCCCCCCCCCCTAAATAAAATGTGAATTCTGTCGATGGCTCTTCGATGGATTGGTGAGGCCCCCAATCAAGCGAATCCCAGAGGTAGGTCTCTGTCGGTAGGCTTGTCCGTGAACCGACAGCCCGCCGACGACACTATGGCACACCCAACATCCCTGTCGATCGGCTTGTCCCGATAGACATGAACCCAAAATTTTCCCTTTTCTCTTTTAGTCACTTTTGGTTTCGGGTATTCCCTTGGATCTCTCTGGGGACACATCACACATAAAATGAGGTAAAAAGAAGTGGAGATACTCATCCTAACACACACTTAAATGATGGATACAAGATTTGGGGTTTTAAACCCTAAATCACCATAATTGAGATTCAACACTTATTCCTCACATTTCACTAAATTTCTATCAACCACTAATTGTCATAGGTCAATTACCAATCGATTCTACTAGACCAAGTTCAAGAATTTAATTTAACATGCATAGATTCTAACTAACTATATCCTTAGGAATGAAAGATGAGTTGTGCATATTGCCAGTACTTGTGCTCTTTGTTTAAATACCCAGGAATTGGATATCCACTCTCCTCACAAATGGTTGATGACTTGCCTCCTGCTAGCTTCAATCCTTCCCTTTGCTCTTCAATCTCTAGGGTGAATTTCCCTTTTTTAATCTCCAGCAACATTCTCATTCTCATAACCCTAAATGATCTATTTATAAGCCCTCCAAGGATTGGTTGGGTCTCAAGGGTTCATTTAAGTCCGAACCGTCCGATTCGGTTGGTTCTACAGGTCTAATTCTCATATCAGTTTTTCATTGGTCTTACAGGGTTCTATAAACCTAAATAAGGTCTTCAAGCTAATTAAACGAGATTCACTTCTTCTAAGAAGATTATATAAACACTAAACTTTCAGTCTAGGTTTGGGGAATTTACTATATTAATCTAACACGAATTGTTTTGAAATTTTCCGAGTTGTTACATCTGCCATCACCACCTGCCAATCTGGCTTTAGCAGCAGACAGCTTCTCTTCTTCTCCTAACAGTTGGGCACACATTGCCTCTATCTTAGCTTCATGATTAGCTACACGGGACTCTAAGTCTTGACGGGTAGTAGGAGAAACCTTTAGCTCTTGATAATATATGAGGTGCCCCAAGGCTTCCTCCATGGCATCTCGGTGCGTTGTCAACCAATCTAGTTTCATCCCGGCAGCTAAGGGATCCTTTAGCTCGTTCCGCATATCATGGAGATCCTCCACGATAAAAGCAGAGAGCTATGTCTCCTGAAGACGTCCAACCAACAAACATATAGCTGAGTAAAAAAATGCTCAAAGGCGAGGACTGGAAAATGATATCTCAATACTAGGATCGCCATAGCAATCAATGATCCTTTAAAGAGAGAGCCGTAAGCGGAAGGAATGAAGATCTTCTTTACAATCATAAAGCGAGTTTTGGCTTCAACATGAGGAAGAAGTGGATCAGCATAAGCATCCACACTTCCTGGATCCAAGAGTCCATCATCAATAAAATCATGAGAAGGACCACTCACTAGTGGCATCAACTGCACGAACGCCTTCCTCGTCTGGGATCGAGGATCCCGGGGGTACATCCACGATCAGATTAGGAGCTCTCAATTTTCTAGGAGGATTCGACACTGAGGGAGTGCGAGGACTACTCCCCCATCCTTTGTCGCTTCAACGTTCTCTTCCTGAAGGTACCGAGGAACCAATAGGAGTCTCCTCCCTTGCAAAGGGAGTATCAGTAGTAGCGCCCCTAACACTAGGAGTAGGAGGACACTGAAGTTTGGGGAACTCATCTACAAAAGGTAAAACAACTTTACATAAGCAAAAGATATGCTTAGAACGAAACATATACTAGTCGGAGAAACTGAAGTCTCACCCCTCTCAGCCGAGCATAATGTAAGGGAAGTACTAGGAGAGACTGATAACACTGTCGTCATCCTACTCAAGCCGAGGCTCTGATGTGGTAAGTCAACTTCAATATTGATGGGACAGGAGTCATGAGTTTGGTTCTCATCAACATCATCTCCTCCAATCTCATGATCAGAGGTTGGTATTTCCTTATCTGGAATAAGGACTGGGGGACTACTTATATGACGCTAACTATGCTTAGAAGATGAACTAGTATGATCAATAACCTGTGCCTATGAGTCAAGGGGCAAGAAGATTACCGAATCAGCCAAAATAACGAAAGTAAAGGGAATGACATGCATATGTATATCTATACACAGGAAGAATCCTAGGATATATATCAGAAGATGAGTATATATTAAGTCTTACCAATTTTCTAGAAGAGGTAACTGTCTTTGCCACAGTAGTCAAAGCCGATGCGTTGGCAGTCTTGGCTGATACTTTGTGAACCCCATCAAGAGTAGCAGTCTTCCTAGAAGCAGGATGAGAAGGTAACTTCAGTCTAGTATGCTTTGCAGGGATGTAGACTAGTGCAACTCTTAGTGCCTTAGCTCTGACAAAAGCATAAGCATTGTGCCAAACTCTATGCCAAAACTTCACCATCTCTGAAGTTCACCTTGGACGATGATCTCTTCCCGCTACTTTGACCTCATGCGTCAAGGTATGGAACAACTCACGGAAACCGCGCCTAGTACACAGAAAGAATGCGCGTGCGACATCAAGGCTAATGCTGGCGTCGAAGAAGGAGTCTACTTAAGCCAAAATTAGTGAACAAAATGCTGAGGATTGTAGGCCTCTGGAACATAACCCTTATCTCCTACTTTAGCAAAAAGGCAACCCAAAAACACACTCATGATATACGACCTCGGGTCGAATGATATGTGATTCCGATTATTGAAGGGCACAACACTCAATGTGAACTAAGTCCGATAAGCAACGGACTTTATGCCCGAAAATATCTCAAAATAAGGGCGGAATGCAAACTTTGATTCATCATCTACCAAGAGAATGAGGCTAATGGTCTTGATCTGCTTGGCACTATCCCATCTATTACACGCAAGCGTTTCCCATCATCATCCAGGAATGTACGAGGACAAAAACAATACTCTTTGAATCGTTCAAATATAAAGAGTTGTAGAAAGACAATGGGAACAAACGATTCAATTTCATACCTGCCACATGAAGAGGATAGATCCTCCACCAATAGGTCCATCCTGTAACAGAGAGTACCCAAGAACATAGTTGCAAGGGGAAATCGGGCGTCCTGTACCATAAGTATCGCCATGAGGAAGTGACGATCCTGCACTTTCTTATGTGGCGAACCCTCGAAGAGATACCTCAAGAGGAAGAGAGCAAGAAAATTCTCGAACATATAATTCATGGAATACCTAACACCAATGGACTCTTTGGGAACGTCATCCTTGCCTTTGATCTGCTTAATGTCCTTGAAGAAGTGACGAATCCAACCACTGAAAGAAGAATGTGCCTTCGACCCCTTCAAACTAGAACGAGAAGAATACTTAGAAGGAGTGGCTACTAGAACATGTGCCTAGGTTAATAGCTTGATAATGCATAGCTCATTGGCATTAGGAGTAAGGATGGCAAGATCAGTATCGCCAACAATCTCCAGACCAAATAACACATTATGTAAAGACCTGAAAAATCCAGATTAGAAAGAACCTTAATATAAAGGGTAGAATGGTAATCAAATCATCTATACCTAGAAACTAACTTAAGGTTATTATTATAATAATGTATAATTAATATTATAAACTATAGTAAAGGAATTAAGATCACTAACTAAGCTCTACAACTTAACTAGAAACAGGGATTAACGAATTAATCTGTACTAGACAAACAAGACCTAACTCTATTACTTAATTAAGGTGGACTTAAGTAAGGCTCATTAAGATTAAAGCCCAATTGAATTAACTAAGGCCTAATTAGATTATTTAATACCTAAAATTCCTGCTAAATTAATTAGGTAACTTAATGGCTATGTTAAAAACAAAATATGATTATAAACTTATAGATAAACACAAACTATCAATCCTAATGCAATTCTAACTCCTAAAACTTGTTAAATAAGACTAACTAAGCAAATTAAACATTAGAATATGTCAATAATTCTTGGGATCACCAAGGAAGAACAAGAAGAAGATTAAGAGATTAGAAAATGAGAGAAATCTAGCAGTTCCTCAATGGCAGCAATTCTTCAGCATCTCTTCATTGTGAGTTTTCCTATAATCTTGTGTATTTACTTTCCATCTAATGTCATATCATGAGGAATTCCTTTCTCTTTTGCTTGTAAAACCATTCCCCATGATCATGCTAATAAAACCGAGAAAGATTGCATGATAATTATCACTTATGTATCATATGATAAGGATTGATAAGTATTGTTAAATCTGATATGATTTAATTGATAAATTAACCCAGTAAATACGTACGAAACCCTAGGATATTTAAAAGAATCACCCTGTAATATTTCATGCCTTAAATCCACTTTCCCTGCACCAACAGCCTAACCGGTGTGCCAATTAGTCTGCCACGTGACGAATCCAGTTATCTGGGCATAGGCAGGTTTCTGCCTAGCCTACCGGACACCTACTAGTGTGCCGGTAGTCTGCCGGTAGCATTGTACAGACCCTACCGGTATACTTTCACCCCACCGGGACCCTACCTAATCCACCCTTGGCACAGACCAGCAAGCCTAGCCCAACCGGTGTATCGGAATCCTGCTAGTTGAGCCAGATCAACACACTGCGTGTAGGATGACCCTACCAGTTTGTCGACATCATGCCAGCACCCTATTAGTTGTGTATATCCCTTCACCATGCTGAGTTAACCATCCCTTCACCATGCTGAGTTAACCATCCCTTCACCATACTAATTTAGCCACCCTTCACCATTGGTTATTGAACCAGCCACTGAATTTCTTTTGATCTGACCTACCGGCGTACCGGTCCCTCTGCCGGTTGGCCACAGTAAGCCTGATATGATGTTTTGGACCCTAAACACCCTACCCTCATGACCAAACCTATTTTTCATGATTTCTGATGAACTAATATGATCCTTTTAACCCTCTAAACAATATAAGTAACCTTATAAACTTAATGATATAAATTGAGTACTTGTTATCATGAGATTTGATCCTTAAATTATTGTATGAATTACTTATGAGATTGTAGCTTTTTTTTTATGACATCAGAATCTTGTTTACGTGAACACCTCAATTGCGTAAAACTTAATATAATTGATTATACTATATATCACATCTACATAATGTCAGTTGTGCTTCAGACCATATATTTATGGGTATATTATGTGATTATTATTAATTTAGTATCATGAGATTGTGTTCATGCTCATGCTGATATGAATATATGTGACGTGTTATCTTTATGTGTGAATTGCATTAATAAATGGACCTGAATCAATGAGTTTCATATGAAATCCCTGCCGAAAAGGCTTTTCTTTGACTATTTACCAATTATTATGTATACTGCCTAAGACTTAGGGCAGGAGGTTATACCATTTATCTATCACGACCCAAACCAGTTTAGATCCGTGGATCTATAATCGGGTCGGATTGTGACTCTCACCCCATATTGTTATGAGAGCGGCAAGCAATATAGGAACATAAGGCTGGTATTTGTGACCACGGTCACGTCTGTCCTGTCGTAGCTGCTGCTCTCTCTGCACTGCAGTTCTGTCCAGGTCCAACTCAACATGTAGTGCGCTCTTCAGGACCTCAGCATAGGTCTCGAAAGTCTGTGGCACACCCCTGGAGCGGATGGCAGGCCTCAGACCCTGCTCAAACTTGGCAACCCGATCTGCCTCTCTCGCCACAATATGAGGTGCATGACGATACATCATAGCAAACCTCACCTCATACTGTGCCACAGTCAGAGAACCCTGCTCGAGGCTCATAAACTCCATAGCCATCTGCCGACGATAACTGCTCGGTAAAAACTTCTTCAGAAACTGCTCTCTAAACTCGGCCCAAGTCAACGCCGCTGCTGCTGTCCTCTCTACCATCTCCCACCAGTGTAGGGCTTCACCCTTAAGCATAAAGGTGGCGAGACGAAGATAAGATCCCCAGAAGCAAATTCAAGCTTGCAATATCTCGAATCTTCATCCAAAAATCCTTTATAGATCTATACGCATTAGGACCATACATCCCAGAAAGTTGTCACTGAAACCCAGCATCCAAACGTTTAAAGTTCATTGAAAGACAAAGTACCAACTTCCACCTCTCCACCTCCTAACTTGTCAATATCCCACATAATAAGAATCCCCCCCGAAGAACCCACAACCGGTAGACACACCCATTTCTTATTTTGAGTACCCCCAACAATCTACGCATCAACCTCTTGCCAATATCATGTTTCTTAGTCTATTGAATAACCACAACCCACGGTTTAAATTTCCTACAAGCTTCTTTTACTGCTCTCTTTTTACCATCTCCTCCCAAACCTCTATTTTTCCAACTAATAATCCTCATCGATCCACCTGAGACAAACTCCCTACTATACTAGACTTGAATGGTCTCCTCTAATACTTAAGACTCCATTCAAAATTAAGAAGCTCCCTCGCCAAAGGTGAGGCCCCTCTAGATGAGGCCTCCCGATTGTTCCTAAACCTAGCCACCGTTTCAGACATGCCAACACTAGACCCATTTCTATCAACTGCCTCCAATCTGAAAAGATTGACAATATCTTCCACCCCCACCCAATCTCCCAACCTACCGACTCCATAACTTACAGACAATGATCTCAGTCCAGTAACCCTCTTAATGGACCGACCCTTGGAGGCCCAAATCGCCAAGACTGATCCAAACCCCTTTGGATATAATTTGAATCACCTCTCGAAACGGAATGAGTAATCCCCCTTAGAATCTTTCCAATCGTAACTCCTATAAAATCAAAGATTAACCTTTTTCATAACCGAAAGCTCCCCCCAATCATGAGCCATTCTCTTAATGCCACCTAACACCCCTTTTGCCAACTCATCATCTTCAACCTTGGACCTCCATCTCTGAATTTTATCAACCGCTTCTACACCCAACAACCTCTCTGAAGGAGAAAACACAACTTGAATGGTATAAAGAATACGAAACGGATTACCATGTTTAACTAAGATTTTAGCATATTTCATCCATCTTCTCTGAGAAAAAATATCATCAACCCGACTAAATCAGCCACAACAATGTCCAATAGTCTAGAAGACATTATCTGACCTGCAATTCAGAGGCAAACCAAGAACATAGATCCTAACACCCTCGCTATAATCCTTGAAAGGGGTTACGATCTTATTGTCTTCCAATATATTGATAATCATATCTTGTTTAGAGCTAAGAGGAAAGGAGCACAAAGGCACCAACTGATCGGCCGAATCATCATTGGGAGCGAAAAGAATAGCCTGCTTATCTGAAACGGAACGATTTCTGGATCAAACTCATCATTAAAATACTTTCTGATCTCAAAAGAAATAGAAGACCCAAGATTCTTCACAATTAGGTGAAAGCACGAAACCTCTTTTCCACTTACCTTCAACGTCAAGATTATAGATATCAGGGACAATCTCCAGACAAGACCCAACGTGCTTAACGCGAATTTTCTGCTCTTTAACAACAGCATCCTTGTCCGCCAAACCAACTCTGATCGCTTTCTTCTTAATCTTCTTCCCAAAGATTTTCCACCCTCTACTTGCTCTTCCCATCGGCACAAATATTTTACTTGATCTATCACCAGCAATCAGCTCTGACCGGATAAACCTCCCTGCAAAATTTCCTTTAATTTCAGTAGCCAAAATCCTTGAATTAAATATTTTCTTCCAACTCAACGCACCGTGGATTCGAGATTAAGAACAGCAGTTTCAAAGTAACAAGAAGAAACCTACTCAGCTTCTCTATCCTCTAACACCATTGAACTAATTTTGCCCTTACTACATTCTGATATACGTTATTTAAATGACAATTTTCCAGAAAACCTCTCATCAGAAATCATTTTGGCCTCGATCTGAAACGGCTCCAATGGTTGACGCTCTCACTGAATTGAACGAGCAGGCCTTACAGAATCAAAACCAGGTGCAGCTGGACCTTCCGAGCGAACCACATCAGCGAAAGAAGAGACGGACGAAAGATTGGTGGAGGGGGAGGGGGTGAAGGAAGAGAAGAAGATGCAGGTAATGAAATAGAAGAGGAGGCCAGAAGAAAAGGAAATGGTGAGGATTGAGGCGTAGGGGATGGGGAAGGCTGAAGGGAAAAGAAGTAGTGGTGGTGGTGGAAGGGGATTCGGAGGAGGCATCGGCAGAGCCGGAAGAGTCATCTAGCAACCTTCGAGCTCATTCATCGTCTTTGAAGGGAAAACCTATATTGATTCTGTCTGTGTTGTGTAGATACCAATGGTGATTGGCTTTTTCCATTGAACTTCTTCCCCAAGATGAAAGAGAAGCCATGCATCTACAGTTGGAAACAAAGTAAAACCAAAAAAATAAAAAAAATCCGGCTCAAAAGGCGATTGACTCAATAAAAGCCATGGTTCAAAAAGGCTGGTTCAAAAGGCGATTGACTCAATAAAAATTCTGATTCAAAAAGGTGGTCGTCCGATCGAGATCTGCACATTGGGCGTACTGACCATGCAGGGCACCAGCTTGTTAATCTTCCATTGTCAAGAACAAGAGGTCTTCGCTGCTCTTTGAAGCTAGCCTGACGCGGTTCCATCTGGTCTAAGAGCCACGTGGTCTAAGCCTTCGCGCAGACCACATGACTCGACTCTTGCATTGGAATGGGCGAATCGGTAACAAAACCCCCACACGTCTGACCCATGGACTGGACCGACGCCGATCACTTTAATGTCCCCACTTGGGTTACAAGCTCGCGTTATTAGGCACGTACAAATGGGCCGCACTTCACGGCCCGACACAAACGCGTGCGTACCGCGGGTGCTTTGTGCCGGCATGCCCGGTACGATAAGCTTTCGGGCCGTGCCGTGCCGTGCCCAGCAAAACAGACCCCAGGCCCAGCACAGCACGGGGCACGCGGGCCTAATAGCTTGGGCAGTGCCGTGCCAGGCACACAGCAAGACCCAAAAGGCCGAAACGCCTTAATTATATATATATATATATATATATAAAGACTTAAAAAGATCATTTGTTATTATCTCCAAATATTTTTAATGATAATAATAATTAATTATTTAAAAACTAAAAGAAGCATAGTATATAATTATTTATAAATTCTAATCACATTAAAAGAATCATAACTTAAAATAGCACTTATAGACTTA
>JAUPMG010169653.1:0-10625 GCA_031762675.1 Pachysandra terminalis
AGCATGATGGTTCTGTACTTATATGGGCATTCCAAGCTCACTGTAATGTTTCATGTTGCAGGTTGAGCTAGTATGGATGACTATGAAATCAATTGCTGCTATGTTTTATTCTTCTTATTTCTCTTTGTGTTATGTAACGTTTGGATTATGGATTTAATACACTTTGGATATTTTGATTTTATTTAGTAATTGTTGTAAGGCCCAGCTGAGTATCATTTATTGTAGTTTAGTTCCTTTCTTTTCAATTGTTAGCTTCCGCTACTTTGAGATGAATGAGAATCTAGTCATTTTTATTCATCCTTGTCTTGGATTGATATGGCAATCCGCGATCCATAAGTGGATCCCGAAGGTCTTACCTCGAGATTCGTGTCATTCCGCCTAGGGATGCGTGTACGGATTTTGGGGCGTGACAGATTGGTATCAGAGCCCAAGGTTTGTAATAAAGTAAGGAAGTTAGAAGACTGTAGAACTTAAGTATAACATAGAAATTGAAGTTAGGTGAAGAAACATAGAAATCTAAGTTAGGATTTTATGTTGTGTGATTGTTTGTTAGTTTGCCTATACTATCATGTGAACATTAGGATATGAAGCATGGGCTAGAAATCTAATTTTCTTTATGGGTGTGTAGATGGTTGGACGGAGAGGTAGAGTGGCAGCTGGAGAGAGCTCAGCTGCTAAAGCCAGAGTGAAGTTGGATGCTACAGGGTCTAGTGTGAACGTGGGTCCGCAGTTTGAGAATGTCTACCAGATCTTGGGAGACATTACTGCAGTTCAGAGGGACCAGTTACAGCGACCTGCGGTAGCGACAACTATGGCTTGGCTCGAGAAGTTCAAGAAGCTATCTCCTCCACTGTACGATGGTTTGGGAGAGCCACATCTAGCACAGGACTAACTGCTAGATGTCGAGAGGATTTTCAGGACGATGGAGTGTCCAGTGGAGCAGAGAGTGATTCTTGCCACCTTTATGCTTAAGGGTGAGGCTTTTCACTGGTGGGACATGGTGGAGAGAAACCTAACTGTAGTGTTGACCTGGGCAGCTTTTAGAGAGCAGTTCCTGGAGACGTTCTTGCTGAGCAGCTACTGTCGGCAAATGGCGCTTGACTTCATGCGGTTGGAGCAGGGTTCGCACACGGTAGCCCAGTACGAGGCAAGGTTTGCTATGATGTCTCGTCATGCACCTCACATGGTGGATAGCAAAGTGAACAAGGCGGCGAAGTTTGAGGAGGGCCTAAGGACAGCTATCCGATCTAGGGTAGTGCCCCAGATGCTCAAGACGTACTCTGTTGTCCTAGAGTGTGCTCGTCACGTTGAGCGGGATTTGGACAGAGCTGCATCACAGCGGGATTAGCCGAGGCAGGACAGGTGCGACAGGGGACGATACCAGCCTTATCAGCAGAGGCAGTCTTCCGACAGGCATCAGCGCACAGATACTAGACTAGCCTGGATACCTCAGGTAAATGCAGCTACACCTGCAGCTCGGGATGCGCAGAGGCATCCATTGCCACCTCAGGAGCAGCAGTTCCGTCAGGATCAGCAGCCTCGTCAGGACCATCAGCAGCAGCGTTGGCGAGATTCTAGGGTGTGCTACAACTGTGGCAAGGAGAGCCACATCCAGAGCAGTTGCAGATTACCTAGGAGGGATGGTAGGCCAGTTCCGCCTAGGCCAGCGCAAGCCGGCAGGGCCAATGCATTGACACATCCAGCTGTTCCTCGAGATGAGCATGTGACTAACGCCGTGGTGGAAGGTACCATTCATTTGTTTCATACTTCAGCCCGTGTATTGTTTGATTCCGGTGCATCTCATTCCTTCATTGCCAGTAGTTGTATGTCATTTTTGGGTTTGCAACCGAGTTGTTTGGAGTCTCCTTTGCACAAAGTCAATCCAGTGGAAGGGATCGCTACTCTACAGCAAGTCTGCTATGCTTGCGTTGTGAGAGTAGGTGACCTTAATCTGGAGGCAGACCTGGTAGTATTGGATATGGTCGAATTCTACTTGATACTTGGTATGGATTGGCTCTCTGCCTATCATGACAGGGTGAATTATTTTGAGAAGTCGGTGGTATTTGATCTTCCTGGGGGTCGTCGTCTGACTTTCCTTGGAGTGGAGTTGGATTCATATCAGACTGAATTTCTGTGTGTGGCTGATGGGGACCATAAGCTATATTAGGTTTGAACTGAGGTCCTTTGGTGTGTTTGATATTAAATGATTGGTGTTAGAAACTTATGATCTATTACATACTTGTACTTATGGATAGGATACCCGTGATGGCATCTAGCGGATTATCCCTCTGTATGGGCGCAAGGGTAGCTTCCGAAGGGTGTTATCGCTGAAAATTCTACGAACGTGTGTTAGGATACTGGTGATAGTTTCTGGAAGATTCTCGCGTGGATAGTTTCTGATGGGGATTATCATTAGAATCATAATGTGATGGTTGCATGCATACTAAGAGGATGTGAGATGTTAAGTGAGACTAGGAGGTGAAACTATAGGTTTCCTTGTGTGGTTCCTATGATTTATGGTGAATAGTCCTTGAGTGACATCCATGCATTCAATATGCATGAGGAACAATTATGAAAAATAGCTAGGGGAATTGAGCCCCGTAGGTTGCAAGTCCTACGAAACCATGATATACACATGGGATGTATGAGAGTAGTATCTAGCTGTATTAAAGTGGATGCCCAGTAATTGTTATTGCTTTATAAGAGAGTGTCATCCAGCTGTAATAAAATGGATGCCAAAGTAACTTAGAACCGATTGATCACTGGGATAGGAATTGCATTAGTTAGCATTCATACTATGTGGGTTGCATCATTTGTATTTGATCATCATAAAGCATTAGCATTCACTCATTCTATCATTCACAGTTTTTTTTTTTTTTTTGTATTTCTTAATGTTCTTGGACAAAATAACTACAAAATTGGCTCCATTCTCCCAGTTATTGGCGAACAACCAAAGTTTGCACAATTGTACATATACGACACACATATGAAGTATCAAATAGAGTCGATTCAGTTAGCATTGATAATGGACAACAAAATTTGGATCCAAAAATAATTTAGGGGATACTGAAGATGCTTGATGAAAGTAATGAACTAATGAAAGTCATCTGAATGGCAAGAGATCGCTTCCACGAAGAAGAATTCATTCCAATTCGAATAAGGATAGTTGGAACGTGAAGGAGGGATGTAAGAGAATATAACATGCCAACTACATCTGAAGTTGCAACCCATATCGTTGGAGATGGTCAACATTATGAAGGAAATCGTGATGTTTTCGAATAAGGATAGTTGGAACACGAAGGAGGGATGGAAGAGAATATAACATGCCAACTACATCTGAAGTTGCAGCCCTTATCATTGAAGATGGTCAACAATATGAAGGACATCGTGATGTTATTGTTGAGCAAACAAGTTTTGGATTGAGAAGAATAAATGAAATGCACCCGAGCTTTATGGCAATGCAATATCCTTTTGTTATTCCCACATGTTGAGGATGGATATAGAGTAGGACAGTAATCGTCATCGAGGGCAAAGCACTGTATGAAACAAATTAAGTATTAGGGAATACTATGCTTTCAGAATACAACAAAGACAAAACGAAGGCCAAACATTGCTTAAAAGTGGGGGATTATTCCAACAATTTCTAGTGGATGCATACACATATATAGAAGGGGATAGATTGTGTTGGTTTAAGAACAACCAGTCACAAATAAGAGCAGATCTTTATAAAGGATTGGTCGATGCAGTAGTTGCAAGAGATACAACTCCAGCTTCAGTGAGAAGGCGTTTAGTCTTGCCATCATCTTTTAAGAGAGGACCAAGGTATATGGTCCAAATATATCAAGATGCAATGGCGATTTGTAGATTGGGAAGGACCACCTAATTTATTCCTGACATTCACTTGCAATCCCAAATCGATCGAAATCCAAAAGTTTTTGGATTTAGTTCCTGGTTAGACACCTGCAGATAAACCTGATATTGTTGGTCATACATTCAAGATTTAAGGTAGACGAGTTGATGAGAGATCTAATACATGATAAACATTTTGGAAGAGTAATCGCAGGTTAGTATTAAACTACACCTCATATAAAGTTATATCGCACATTTTTTTGTGTTCTAATCCTAATACAACAATTTATACAATCAAATTCCAGAAGAGAGGATTGCCACATGCTCACATACTCCTCTTCTTACACCAAAATGACAGACAACCTTTTACATCTGATATTGATAAGTTCATTTTGGCTGAATTACCAAATAAAGATGAAGACCCTGTTGCATATGAAGCAATTCTCCAATACATGATCCATGGACCATGTGGCAAAATGAATCCTAGATCACCATGCATGATGGATGGGAAATGCTCTAAACATTACCCAGAAATCTTTTGCAATGGACTACAATTGATGAAAGTGGCTTCCCAAATTTATAAGAGAAGAAATAATGGAAGAATTGCAATCAAGAAAGGTATCAAGGAAGACAATATATGTGTTATAGCACACAATGTCGATTTCGTTTTGAAATATCAAGCTCATATAAATGTAGAATAGTGCAATCAGTCAAGGTCAATCAAATATTTGTTCAAGTATATAAACAAAGGTCATGACAGAGCAACGATCGTAATTGAGGAGAATTTTGGAAACAATGGGAAAGATGGAAGTCATATTGTTGAATACGTTGATGAAATAAAAACTATTGGATTGTCGTTATATTTCAGCATCAGAAACATGCTGGAGAATATTCAATTTTGATATCCAATTTCGACAACCACCAATTGAAAGGCTATCATTCCATCTTCCAAATGAGCAGAACGTTACATTTCACGATGATAACAACTTGGCAGATGTGCAGGATAGAAGAGATATAGAAAAAACAATGTTCACTGAATAGATGCATGCAAATCATTTGTACGAAGATGCACTTGCGCTCACATATGCAGATTTTTCAACGAAGTGGTATGGCATAAAAAGGAAAAGGCATAGAAAAGAAGGAAGTCTGGAAGGTCTACCGGGAGAATTTATTATGCTCACCCCACATCCAGAGAGAGGTTCTACTTGCCAATGCTTTTAAACATAATTAAAGGTACACAAAGCTATGAAGATATCAGGACGGTGAATGGATCTACACATGCTGCATATAAAGCTGCATGTTCTGCTATGGGATTGTTAAATGATGATAATGAATGGCATGACGCTATCATTGAAGCTTCAAATTGGGCTAAAGGTTACCAAATGCGACATATGTTTGTAACAATGTTGTTGTTCTATGAAGTCAGTGACCTATTGGATTTATAGAATAAGCGTTGGGAATTGTTCTCTGGTGAAATATTTGCAAAATCAACTGAAGTCTTGACTGAAAGACCTTCTCTCTTTTCCTTGTTTTTGGAGAAGTCTTTTTGCACTGTATATATGGAGTCTTTCAACGTACAGGAGATACTCTGTATAACAAATATTTGAATTTAAAATAACAAGGATAATATAAGATAGTAAACTTCCTACGTGAACAGTAGTTACTGGGAAGGGTCATCCATATGCCCCCTCAAATGAATGGGTTGTTCAAAGATCCTGAGCTTGTCTCGTAAGAAAGAAAACTGTGGACAACCAAGTCCCTTTATAAAAACATCACCAATTTGATATTTTGTTGAGGTTAAACCAACATTAAGGGCTTTCTTTGCAACTCTATCACAAACGAAATGAAAATCAACCTCCACATGTTTTGTCAGGCATAAAAGACGGGATTAGTAGTGAGATAGGTAGCACCTAGATTATCACAACAAAGTGTTTGTGGGATCTTTAAGAAAAAAAACAAAGTTTCTTTGAAAGAGATTGAAGCCAAGTAAGTTCTGCAATGGCATTGGCAAAAAGCCTTATATTCAGATTCGATACTTGATCGTGCTACCGTAACTTGTTTGCGAGAGCTCCAAGATATTAAATTAGGTTCAAGATATATGCAATATCTACTTGTAGAACATCTGTCATTCGGACATCTAGCCCAATCAGCATCAGAAAAGGCCTGTAGATGAAAGGAGGTGGATTTTTGTAGAAGTAAACGACTATGGATGGTGTGTATAATAACCTAGATCCACTAAGGGAATACCCACACTTAATGATTTAAGTTTTTCTAGATTTTAAGGGTATTTTTGGCATTTATTTAATATATATGTATGATTATCAATGCTAATTTGATTTTTATGAATTATTATTTAGTAGTTGGGGTCATTTTCATATTATAAATAGTTTGGGGTTTTGATTGATATGAAATCAAGACAATCTTAGCAACTTCTGTTTTGAACACATGTCCCATTGGGAACGTGTGTTTGTTTTGAAAGCTTAGGATTGAGATTTTGATGAATTTATAAAAGAGAATTTAGGGTTTTATTCTCTCCTATTGCTCTGGAATTTCAGATCTGAACTTCAGTCAGAGGCTGAAAGGAAGAAGACGACGACCTTGTGGAGGGTTTCGACGCTGAGACAAGTGAATGAGTAAGTGATTGCAGCCCGTATTCGCTAGACGAAGAGTGTTCCTGAGAGTGCTAAGAAACTCTACTTGAATCAGGTAAGTTGCGTAGGGATGATCATAGTTTTTGATTGAGATCAATGCCATGTTTTTGAATATAATGAATATATGATTTATCGATTGATTGAATGATTAAATCCTTGTTTAATGTGTTTTGTGTGGTCTAATATGTTTTAAAGATGTTTTTGGAAGTTTATATGTCATTACAAGTGATTTGGAGTACATTAGAATTCCTAGATTTGAATTTCAAACCTCACGAAAAATTGAGAAAAACTCAGATTCGAGCAGATCGGCAGGCTTCTGTCCACCGATGCCTCTGTCGACAGAGAGTAGTTTTTAAGAAAAATCAGCTATTCAACAGGCTTCGGTCCACCGACGTCTCTATCGACGACCACCAGACTTTACAGATAGGTTCAGTTCACCGATCACTCCACCGATATAGACTGTTTTCTAGACCAATTTGGCTATTCGGCAGACTTCGGTCCACCGACGCCTCTGCCAAACACCCAGTAGTTTGCACAGTAAGTAATGAATTAATTAGGATGACTTGGTTGGATGGTGTAGGGCTTCAGCCATTGCTGTTGTTGATTTCTGGAAGCAAGACATGACCATGGTGTGTCAATCTTGGTGTTCCAATGTGTTGGTTGCCATCATTTCATCTTAGTTGATCCTTATTGTTGTAGACTTGTTGTAATCTAATGATTTGTGTACTATTGTGATAACGTTGAAAGCGTGTGAACGTATGCAATCAGATTATCGGAGGGTATGGGACCTTGGATAGTTTATGTTATAAGCCTTCACTTGATATCCACTTAATGCATTACATACTAGGTTGATGTCAAGTGGTAAGTAGTCTAGGAGGTGGAAATCTATGGAGAAACAACTGCGACGCCTCTGGAATGGGTTGACTATAAACCCTGTGTGGTGAAAGAGCCCACAGAAACTAGGGTAGGATGCTTGTGAGCGCGTATACAGGTTTGCTACCCTCGAGTATTGTTAACTCAGAAATTAGTCATACTATATGGTAGCTTTCGTGCCATGGGTTAGCACCCGGAACGGAGAGGGGATTTCAGTAATTCCTTGGATGCATCCTAAAGTGGCATTGTCGTTGGAAGTGTGTTATGAGGTGTTCTTACTATGAAATATTAATCCTAGTTTATCTCATCTTGCATTCCTATCTTTGTTTGTGTATGTTTCTCATTGCATACATTCTAGGTTATGTGCTTGTGCTCATGTCACTTATATCATCTCATAATCTATTTATCTTGCATCTCTTTACATTGGTTTTATTATCGGATTATTATGGTGCTAACCTTTTGATTGATTCCATGAGAGGATGGGTGAACCTTTCTTTGCTTCTTACTGAGCAATCATAGGCTCATGCAATGTTTTATGTTGTAGGATGGGAAGAGGAAGGTTCGCTCTAGTCGGAGTTGCTGCGTGGATTGTCTTGCTGCTTTACTTGCTTGCTTGCTATGTTTTCCGTTTATTGCCTTTCATTCCGGATGGAGTTAGACTATTTAATTCGGTTTATGTAGTTGATGTATTCTGAAGATCTTTTGGACGTAGCAGTAGTTGGATTTGGATTTATTTTGTTCAGGCTCTGCTGAGGCCAAGTACTGTTTTATTTATACTTTGGATTTTATATAGTTGTTAGCTTCTGCATTCTGATCTATTAAATGAAAGTACTTTATTACTTTTATTTGTGTTGTGTTGTGGTAGTAATTCGCGGTCCAATAGTGGATCCCGAAGGTCTCACCTTGCGATCCGTGCAATTCCTTCCTTGGGATTCATACATGGGATCTGGGGTGTAACAATGTGCTTGAGATATCGCAAAATCTGCTTCACGCCAGTCCAATGCTCATCAGTAAGGCAATGCATTATTTGGCATACTTTGTTAACGGCAAATGATATGTTAGGACGAGTTAGAGACAAATATTGAAGAGCACCAACTGTTTGTCGATAAGGAACAAGATCAGAAAGTGGTGTCCCCAAAAAATGTGAGAGCTTTTTGGAGGAAGAGTTTGGAATTGCACATGGTTTTGCACCAGCCATATTGGTGTGATTCAAAAGGTTGAGAATATATTTGCTTTGTGATAAAAGTAAACCGTGGGAAAGTGAATGCACTTCTCCCAAGAAAATACTTCAAAGGGCCAAGATCTCTAATGGCAAACTCCGACTTCAATTTAGAAAGTAGATGTTGAAATTCTTGTGGATGATTACCAGTGACTATAATGTCATCGACATAAACAAGTTTGAATATAACTGTATCATGATGTCGATATATAAAGAGTGAAGTATCTGTCTTGCAACTAACAAAGCCAAGTTCCATAAGATAGGAACTTAGTTGCTAGTACTAGTCCCTCGGTGCCTATTTAAGGCCATAGACAGCCTTTCTCAACTTGCACACATAATCGAGATAACGTTGGTCGACAAAACCTTGTGGTTGTTTTATAAAAGCCTCTTCCTTTAAAAATCCATGTAGGAATGCATTACTGACACCCAATTGTTGGATGTGCCAGCCCAAAGAAACAGAAAATGATAAAATAAGACGTATGGTGGTGGGTTTCATGACTGGGATATAAGTTTCATCATAATCAAATTCAACTTGTTGAGTATAGCCCTTTGCAACAAGACGGGTCTTATGTCTTTCAATAGTGTCATCGGCCTATTTCTTTAATTTAAATACCTATTTACTCCCAATTATATTCACTAAAGAAGTAGGAAGAACAAGAGTCCACGTGGTATTCTTGATAAGTACATTAAATTCTTCATGAATTGCTACACGTCATTGTGGGTCCTTGGATGCTTGAGTAAATCACGTGGGTTCCTCATCCTTATTAAGGGAGGATAAGAAAGAAATGGGAAGACGAGTTGTCATGAGAACAAGGGGATTTCTCGTTCCATTCTTAGAACGGGTGACCATAGGATGTGAAGATTGTAACGGTTGCTGCTCAGATATGGAATGAGATGATCCAAGATCAACTACTAACCTTATCGGTGGAGCTTGTGAATCTTCAGGATGAGGACACGTGTCAAGATTATCGTGGTTGAGTCTTTGACTAGAAGAGATTGATTCCTCACTATCTTTAGTAACGAATTCGACTGGAGACAATGAGGGAGTCTCTTATCTTGGACTCTAGGTCCTGCATGTGCGCATGACATGGCATGCAATAAAGATGTCCTTCGAACATTGGAGATAGCATTCAAAACAACGTGATCATCTCTTGGAGAAATAATAGGAGTTGCATCGGAAGATATGGATCCCTCATTGGAATGTGTGGTTCGTTGGAAAGAAGATATACCCAAAATATGAGGAACTGATATTGGAATAAAATCTGATATTGATGATGTGGAGCAGGATGAAATCTCACTAAAAGGAAACTGAGATTCATTAAATACAACGTTTCAGCTAATATAGATGCAAACAGTTGGCAAATGAAGGCAATTATATCCCTTATGAGAGAGACTATATCCAATGAACACACAACATGCAGACCGAAATTGTAGCGTGTATTTGTTATATGGTCGAAGAAGAGGATAATAGGCACATCCCAAAACACGTAAGCTTGTATAATCTGGCTTGATATTAAATAACCGTTCAAAAGGAGATTGATTTTGAATATTCATAGAAGGTAAATAGTTGATGAGAAATACAACAGCCTGAAAAACTTCATCCCAATATTTTTGAAGGAATTGAGGCATGTGCCATTAAAGTAAAACTCGTTTCTATAAAATGCCGGTGCTTCCGTTTTGCGGACCCATTTTCTTGACGAGTATGAGGACAAGAAATTCTATGAATTATACCATAACCTTGAAGAACCGAATTAATCGCCCGATATTCACCACCCCAGTTGGATTGAAAGCCTTAATTGCACGATCAAATAAATTTTCAATATGTAATTTAAAACATTGAAAAATACCAACTATAATAGACTTGCGTTGTCACATTCTAAACCTGAAAATCGCATTGTAGTCCCCAAATTTAAGTTGTAACTCTCACCCTATATCCCTATGGGAGTGGATAAGCAATACATTACCAAATCAATAAATTAAGTAAGATAATGTATAAGATAAAGTTCTGGAAAATAGTATTATTAAGAATAATA